>CABFOV010002289.1:47680-88826 GCA_902141375.1 Timema poppense | reverse complement strand
TTGTTCACCAATTAAGATTTCTTTTGTGTAATCGGAATCGACAATCCCTATTACTAAATGTCAATTTCAACTTCTTATGATACTTGCTTTTAAAATTACCCACGTTGTAGTCACGTGTTTGAAGACGTTAAACTACCAAAAATGGAGAGAAAACAACAACAAGTTGAACAAATATGCAGGTTTAAACCATCCTATACTTCTTGGTTTTGGATTGAATGGTCAAACATTCTAATGCGTCAGACTCTTAATCTGTGGTTTATGGTGTGGTTTGTTTCTAGGATAGGCAGAATCTGTCCAAACGGAACCTTTGAATTGTTCTCATCAGTCAGTAGAACACTCATTGGTCGGGTATCGATTAAAACACATTCCCATTTCATCTAGAGCTCAATTTACTTAAAAAATATCATTTTAGATAATTATATTTTCTAAAATATGTTTTTGCAGTCAGCATGGATAATTTTTACCATATTATTAGTGTTATTTAATATACATTGATAATACCCACCAAAAGTGACAGCATTGGTCAAATGGGGAGAGGCTGCGTTGGGAAAATTACAATTTCTGCTTCAACAAACTCTGCTTACTCTGGAAATACGTTACGACACGCCACAGCTCTGAATATTTATTTAAGGGAGAAAAAAATTTTAAGAACCCAAATCACGAAAAACTGTCAGAATGCTCTTCCCGAGTTACGAACAGTTTGCCCTTTTACGAGTGAAACGTTCGAAGAAGTTGTGGTCCCGCTGCTTCATTCCTATTGGCTGGAGGTATTGTCGGAGAAGTTGATAGCGGGAGTAAACACAAAGAAAGGTCCAAAAGCTCGAAGAAAAGTCAAAATGGTATCCCTGAACTATGAACAGATTGTCCTTTGAAGAAACAAAAGTACGAATAAGTTGCGATCCCTTGGCTGACACATATTAAGTTCGACAGGGGTAAATAACAAAAGAGAAATGTAAACAAGTAGGGTTAGTAAATAATAATTAACTCATACATTTGAATAAAATATTTCAAGCGTGTTTATTGCCTAATTATATTTACTAATTACTGTCCTTCGGTACTTGAACTTGGCTTAAAAATATTCTTACTTAACTAACTTGTAGCATTATTCTCTTCATATTCTTCGGGCACATCAGTCCTCTTAATTCCACATAGTGGAAAAATTATGGATGAACTAATAAAAAACAAGCTTCTGAGAGAATTCTTGCTGAACTCCGGATTTGGAACCCTGGTAGGAAATCACTGGTCTAACGTCTTAGACCACTAAACTACCTTTGCGGATATTCTAATTATTGTATTCGATTGTATTGTATCTTATGCTCGTAGACACTTTGCAACTTTTCGAGTCTGAGGTATCACCTCACGTAGGCCTACTATAGTGGGAATTTCTGAATAACATTAGCAGGATCTTATTTGTATGGCTGAAGTTACTGAGTCCTCCCTTTACACGGGGAGTCGGTTTCACCAAAAGAATACGACATTTCGGGGGACGCGGGGAAATTAAACCAAAGAACCTGTCAGGAACACTTGAATAGGTGGGAGAAGATCATCTAATATTCAGTCAATTCTAAATTTAGTTTTATTATTTCAAAAGACAGGATAATACAAAATGGTTTAACCTTTTCCTACTGCGAGTCATGATATTAACTTGCGGCTTATGGATATCAAGGGCCTGAATTATAATAAAACCCAGTGGCGTCTCGTGTATAGGCACTGTGGAACTGCAGCACCCCCTATTTCCACTTGATATTTTCGATAACAATTAATATAATGAGTCTTTTTTCCTTTAATTCTTTCTTTGGTTTTATAGTACAATATATATTCCTTAAGCTTAATGTCAGTACTTCAGTAGCCATCCCCAGTTTATGAAAAATATACAAAAATCTTTGTATGGAACTGTGCGCTTTACAGTGCCAGCGACGTGGTGTTTGACTGCTGTGCGCATGCGCACATAAGAGGGGGTGGGGAGGAAGACGGGACTGCCAGGTAAAGAGAGCACTGTTGCTCTCGCAGTGTCGGCTCTGGCGTGATGGCGGAAGGAAGTTTTTTTACTCGGCATGTATTGTGCTTAAAAACCGTGTACCATATTCTTGAATGTGATAACGTGTAGAATTAGATTATTATTCTGCTTCCAGCTATTCTATTTGATTCATTTTTTTATGTTCTTTTATTTAACAGAAAGACTAAATGCGCTTGCAGTAATTTCAATGGAGATACATTTCCTCATTTGTCATGCAGAGATCAAGGAGAAAATTATTGAACTTTTTGCGCAAATTAAAACAATAAAAATGGATTTCATTTTTAAATGAATAGATCAAGCTTGAACTGTAACAATTTAAGTTAAAGTAAGTAAACAAGTTTTTTTTGTTAAGATTTTATTATGTTCCTGAATACATTTTATTTTTATACATGTTTTTTCCTTTTACACAATTTTAAAACAAAGGCTAAACATTTTCTGAAGTGGCACCCCCACTAATTTTAGCTACGAACCGCCACTGATAAAAACATTCACAATATGTTCCCAAAGCTAACAATATGGTTTTCAAAATATTATTTATTTCCTGATGCACACACAACACGTAATTCATAAATAAAATTGTCAATATTTTCTCACTTGCTTTTTATTTTATCACAACCCCTCGCAGAGAGAAGTATTGTGATTGTCAAAATAATAAAACTCGAGATTTTGATAAATATCGACATTTAATGACCCTTTGAAACAGAAAAAGTGGTTTCTCAATGATGTGGCTGTATCTTGGGCTAGAGCCAAGCTGAAACTTGGTGTCTAGGGTTTTCATAGGGTTACCCCGAGGAGTTTTTGGAATTACTAATCTGAGTGAGGCTGAGTTAATATTCATCCATATCGCATTTATAGTAGACGACGAAACTAGTTAGCTTCTGTAGTCATCTTCATGTTCGAAATACCTGGTGGTAGCCATGCTTAGTTGTTATTTACGAATTTTCTTTGTTCAAGCGTCAATGGCTATGATTGTATTATTATTATTATTAGCACCGCGTCTTACTACCCGTTCGGGTTATACGCACTTACGCTAATGTGTAATGGTAGGGTGATTGTGAGATGAAATGAAGGACCTACAGTTTAACGTGGAATCCGAACCACGGTGGAGGCCTGGCATTCCTCACATTCAGAAGATGTCTTGTCAGAGGTGAAGGGAGGGTTTGGAAATCAAATAAATCTTTGCCGGGACCGAGGATCGAACCCCGGCCGCCAGCCTAGAAATCTGACACCTTACCCCTAGACCGCCAGGTCACCCGCTATGATTGTAGATTTGATTGAAAATAAAGGATAAATAATACAATTTTAATTCTGCTATTGAGAAATAAGTCTACTTTAATATCAATGACAATAATAAATTCGGAAACAAATTAAAATTGAATTTTATTTAATAGGACAGACAAAACTTTTTAGTTAAATTCAAGTTTGATTAACGTTTTTCTTTATCGAAGTATTTTTAGAGACATTATTTATTTGTGAAATAGTCCAGGGAAATGGAATGGGCCACTTTTTGTGACTTGGTGTTTTTATTAAAATCTAAGTTTTTTTTAGCAAAGCCAGCTCTCTCATAGGTTAGTATTTGTATAATTTTGAATACCCATTGTAATAATACATTATTTTTAATATTTTTGTTTACAAGAGGGTGGAGGGCTCGTTGTGATGACCACATGACTCCTTCTATCCTCAAATAATGGCAATATCATCGCTCACGACGGCGGCCACTTGGTTGGTATAGCGTGCTTGCGGGATTATGCCATGGAGTTTTTTAAAAGTGTTTATTACGCACAACTTGCTATAAGTATTTTGACTGCTGACCAGCACTTAAGTAAAGTAAAATTTAAATTTAATTAACATCTTAGATAATAAAACTTCTTTGACCGAACTAATAAAAACCAACCCATAGACCTGTAATCACCTTCGCTCACCATTTATCCCCAGGAAAGGGCGCAGTTTTATTAACGCTATTCCCACGCACATTGTCAGTGAAAACCCAATAAATTCCCACTCTCGTTCCCCCCTCGTTTGTAATATCCCATAATTCCCTACGTTGCTATTGACGGGAATCTCGCGGTCATGTTGAAATGTGATCACTGAGGAGGAAAATTGAGTCCATCAGACAATTTTTACCTCCTGTCAAAGCGTTGTGATTTTATGGGGTGGTCCCTTGGCTTTGTAGCCGTTTGAAGATTTCAATGGAATAGTGTTATAAGTTAAATTATTAAAACATTTCTCTCCTAGGTTAAGTTAGTTTAAATCCTTTCCAATGAATAAATATTTAGGTGCTAGAGCTAGATATGTAGTCCTGTGGTTGGTACTTTCCTAGGTCAAGGTAGTTTTAAAGCTGTGTGTTGTATGTGTTTGGAAATGTCTCTCTAAGTAACCCAATCCAAATATGTAACTTACAACGTTGTTACTCCTAAACCTTCAGTTGACCATTGTGTTAATCTGACTTGACGTTTGCGATGAGCCACGCCGATGGGCACGCCGCTAAATGTCAAGCGTATTTAATATGTTTCAGGTGATGAGGAGGCAGGTGCTCGAATATCGTCTAGGTGTAACTGAGATTTCCCCCCTACCCCCGTTTATATGGTTTACCACTCTCCTTCCACGCAAATACTGGTAATTTCCTCTAAATTCCCCCTTCCTCATCCATCCACATCAGTGTTATTGATGATACCCACCTCGGTAGCGTAGTTGACTAACGCGCCAGCCGTGTTGAGCTCAAGCGCTGAGGCCGGGGAGATCGCGGTTCGAATCTCGGTCGGGTGAACTGGGGGTGGTTTTTCTTAAATGGTTTTCCACTCCCCCTCCACGCAAATGTGGGTTCACTTCCTCTAATTCATCCTTCTCAATTCCTAATCCATTAGCGTAACTAGTACTTAAAGCGTATAACCCGAACGGGTAGTAAGACGCGGTGCTAAATATTAATAATAATAATAATGTTATTGATATATAAACCTATACGTATAACACGTAGTTTGACGCTGGGGGAGGGGGGAAACAGTTTTGCGAGGCTACGCCGGTCCCAGAATTAACATGAGCATTGTTTCATAACTGTTTGATTTCAAATTTGGACAGCTCATTAGCTATATTATACAGTGCATTATTTATATCAAAGTAGTGTAACAGGTTGTTTATATACATTAAAAAATCATGGCACTGTGAGTCGAAGACCCAACTGTTGGCCAAGGTCAGTTTCGAGGAGAAAGTCCAGGCCCGCAACCTGTTGACACCTGTTGAATTTACAATACGTTCATTAGAATTACAAATTTATCATGAAAATAATAATGTAAAAAATTATTACTTATTCATTTCAAGTCCCGCTGGTTGGATTAGCCCGTCAGATTTTTATTTATTATGAAGAACCTGGGGAGAATAGACTTTTAGAAATTATAGGCGTAAACACTTTTTTTCATAACTAGCATTGGTGGAAACTTGGGCTGAAAAAAATCAGCCTCGTTTGGTCTTGTTTATTGATAATTTGGAGGTCAGTAATTGAATCTTTGCTGCATGTTCTGAGAGTGACGTTTCTTAAATTGTTTCCCACCCGCCCTCCACGCCACTGCGGCCATATTTACTCTAGTTCTATTGATATATCCTCTACCCTATTAATGTAATTTAATGCGGATATCCCTGATGGACAGTATGACTTGATTAAAAAAATACAAAACTTTTCTAATATAATATCGCTCTAACTAAAATAGTACAAGAGCGTAATGCTCTTGAAACAAGTGATATTGAATTAAACTAGCGTTTGTCATATACGGAGTTTAATGTTTAAAATTAAAAATTAGTTTTAAACAAATAATTTAGTGCTGCTTTTTTCAGCAGAATTGATTTTTTTAAATCTTTAAAATAGTAATTACTGTAAGATACTTGTAATTCCATATACCCTCCTCTTACCCAGAAAGGTAACAGTCTCTCTTTGACGGATGAAAATATTGACTTCTTAAAAGCTATGTCACAGTGAAAACGTACAAAGTAAGAATTCTACCTTTCAGGATAAACGGAGTGTACATGTAAGCCATGCCACGCGTTATGCATTTGTCCCTTTGAAGAGATGGTGTCAATTTTAGCAGCTTTAATAAAGAAAATATTGATGTGTCTCTGAATTGGTGGTTCAAGCTGAGTACACACTAACGAACCGAACGCTGCTAGCCCGTCGCGTCGCTAACTTTCAAGCGTCCGTCTATGTTCGATCCTCCTCATCCTGTCTATTTTCTTCATGGGTCCTAAAGAAGGGGTTATGATGATAATTCTAGATAAACTTCAGGACATCACCTTCACTATCCGAATCGGTCATGTTGATCACTGTGACAGTAACTATGCAGTTTGTCGATTGACACCGGAAAATATACTGATTGTGTGTGGGGAGCGAAGTGAAGCCCATTTCCGCGAGCATATTTAGCAGCGCTGCTTGGCGATACATTGTTTTAAATGGTAGGCCTAGTATAGTGTTCCCACGAGCGTGCATGGCTAAACTACAAGATGATTAGCATAAGATTTACAAACTAGTTTATTATAGTTCAGCAACACCCAACATCTATCGAAAACATACATTAACACTTAATTATTTAAGTGTGTTGAAAAGAGTTTTGAATAATTTTACTGTTTTTTTTTTTTGTTTGAAAACTATTTATAAACGTTTGATTAACAATTTTGTATTCCAAACCGAACATTGTTGGAGTTAATATCTTATACTTTATTGCTATGTAAAACTAATATCATATTTATTGAAGTTTTAAAGATTTATTAAAAATATATCAATAATCTTAAAAAAATAAGCTACAGGCCTAGTGTTTTTTTATAAAACTGAAATATAAAAGAAGGTCCCTACAATTTTATGACAAAAGTATTTTTGTCAAGAAAGTACAAAATATAAACTGTCAAGAATAGGTTAAAACTTGGCCAAGCTCTCTTAAAACTATACCACATATACCTCTCAAAATTAGGGGAGGATGGGAAACCCTCTAGAAATAACACCCTTTTACACCCAGCCTGGATTCGAACGCAACTTCATTACCCGCCAACCAGACTAAACTAGACTGATGTATTTTTGTGCGTACCACGTTTCTGTTTCTTAGTAATTTCTATGGTGCATCTTCCGGCTAAGCTTGATATACTCCTTTCACGGTAGGAATTACTCTCTGAAAGGTCTTTTTTCCTAACAATATTCTACTATATAGTAGATTTCTGGTAGAGAAAAAGGCCTTTCAGAAAACAATTCCTACTCTGAACAGACTTAAAGTTTCCCGACAAGGCCACTTTGTCCAAGGATTAATTACTGATGGTCGGTCATGTGTCTTAAAACTAAGTTAGTTATTAAGTCGTGCTATGATGTGACTAGTCAGTTTATAAATTAAGCTTAAAATTCTCCTGAAAAGTAAATGCTTCTTCTGATAGAAACCATCTTTTGTCTCCACCCCGCCACTTATCGTAGAAATTATTCTACGCACGCCGAGCCAAGTCAAAACTCCAAACAATAAGTAATCACGGATAATACGCTCGAATCTCATTAAAAAGTCATTAGTTATCTTGTATTCTTAGTCCCGTGTATTGTTTTCTTCGATTTCTCCCACTCCTCGGGCCCAACTATTAAGTCATTGTTTTTGTTTGTTTGTGTTTAGGGGGTTGGAGGAGGTTATCCACCTGCTTCATTTTCGATAGGTGGAATGTTTTTGTTCCAAGTGGCAACACTGTATTTCTGGCTTACTTTCCTTCCCGCAACACCCCACCCTCTTACCTCCTTCCCGTAACACCCCACCCTCTTACCCAAAGGTTGAATTTTATATAAGCTGGTATAAAAAGGACCAATGTCCTGATTTTTTTTTCACTTTATCGTTTTAAAAAAGTACTTTTTGTCCCTGAAATTTTTATGTAACTTGTTATATGTTTTATCTACCTTTGAACTAAAAACACACAGTTTTTTTAAAAAATTTGTATATGTTCATGTATGTCTGAATGTATCTACGCAACAGACATGGGTCTAGGACATTTTTACTAACTTCTAGACAAATAAGACTTTCGAAAATTGTGGTTTTTCATTTAAAAAAATTTGGACTATGGGTTGGTAAAATGTGTATATTTTTTAACCCTATTATTTTCGCTAGATATTCTCTCTTTGTTTTACTAGCATTGGAGTGTAACTTCAAGGTTGTTTACAATACTAGGCAATCAGTTGCTTGAGTAAAAAATGATCATTGTATTTTCCCTTTTCATTGTAAAGTACAGTCTGAGTACATTTATTTGGGGAGGGGTGGTCGGTTTAAAGGAAGAGAGTTGGGTGAGGATGAGGGGTCACTGAACTTAACTATGTATAGGTCAGGTGGTTGACTACGGAAGGACGTTGTGTCTGCCCTAGAGTAAATACAAGTTTAGAGTGAGCTATTTAAAAAATGCTCACTTGATTGCGCTGTAGTCACTGGGGACTGCAGCTAGTGATCTCAACGTTAAAGGACTCGAGCTGCTAAAAGGAGGCTGTGGATCCTGTGTATTATTGCTGTGACCTTGGTCTGAGCCTCAGATTGAAACACTTTTATAGATTCCATTCACACTTGATACTTTTAGATGTTAGACAGTCATACCCTGAGGGGAATTCTTGATTTAATTATATCCTTAAAACTAGGGGAGTTTTCTAATAACTAATTTTTGAAAATTTGAATTTTTCTTTAAAATATCTTTAACTATTTGGTTCGATATGGGTGTATAGCGAGTATTGAGCATAATAAATAGAAGTGCCCCACTTTTTTCAAAGATAAAATAATTTAAGGGCAATTTACAGATAGACAAATTTTGATCATTTTGTTACAAACAGGGTTTCCATACCTCCTCTTTTACCCGGACATGTCGTTTTTTTAGACGTAAAATATAATATGTCCGTGCGGATTTCTTTCAACAGCGCAATTGTTCGGGTTTTCAATCAAATAATATTACCTTTTTTAAAAAGAGAATTGATTAGATAGTATTCTTAGATTAGGTTAGTTTTATATGATATCGTCATCTGCACAGATTGATAAAAACTGTAACTAACTGATTTTTTCAATCTTCTCATAATCGACACTATAAACACCGTTATTTCATTTTGAGTCGAGTTTCTTGTCTCGACAACATTTAGTTATATCGCGCTACCTGCTATTCATTGTTTGTTGTCAGTAATTCAGACAATCTTTGTATTAATGCTTTTTAAAAACTGTGTTAGTAATTTAGACACATTATTTCAAGGGCTGATAATCAAAGAGATATGTTTGTTTGAAGTGTGCTCCAAACAAAGTTAATGTTTATTTAACTAAAGGAGGAGGCAGAGGACAGGGCACATTGGCGGTCTAAGTTCACGGACCAAAGGAATGCATCTGTCTTAAGACGTAACACATAATAATAATAATTCCTTATACCCAAGAAATTAGATATCCTTGTATTTATAGAGAGAATAATCAAAGTTTGCAACATGTCCTCTTAATGCTCCAACAAATATAGTAGCCTTGCTTACAAACTAAAATATACCACGAGGAGTATGTGTGATTATGTCTTACCACTTATTTAAATGTGATAGATGTAATCGGGGCACTTAGAAGCAGGGACCGCTCCACTACCATAAGAAAATTAAGAAAGTTTTAATCGAGCCAGAGTTAAAACCAGTGTCTCTAGGAAGAAGGTATTTGTTCAGCTTTTCACTATGTAAGTTGTCTTCCATGTCTGAGACCTAATTTCCTGGTAAGGTATCTGGAAGACTCAGAATTAAATACCAAAGAATTAGAGAAGATCCTCACCGTTAGACACGCGGAATAAACGTCAAGTTTGTTCAGTCTGTTTTGGATGGTGTCAGGATTTGAATACCGGCAGGTGTATTGAAGGATATTTTCCCTAGATGGTTTTACCACTGTCTCAAATGCAGGTACATTTACTCTTTCTTTTCCGTCTCTACCTCATCATTGTAATTGTTTGCAATTAGCCCAAGCAATTAGTAAGACGTGGGGGTTAGGTGGAAGAAGGATAAGAAACCCTCGTCTACCTCTGCCATGAACTTCTTCTGTCCATACACGGATTTTTGCAGGAAGGACTCTTACCCTGCCAGAACTTTACTATAGTAGCTTTCAAAACAAACTTTATACACAGCTTATTGTATATTTTCTATTTTTCCACTGCCGGCTAGCATCAACTTTAACCAATAAAAAGGAATTAGCTGGAGGATGTCAATATACTAGTAAATGCACTGGTTTTCACCTGGAAAGAGCATAGGAAATCATACCCCATTTAAAACATTAACTTAAATAACAATATCTACATCTAAGACGTCAGACATCAACTGGATTTCCTTTCACGAGTGTAGACAATTATGTTATTTATGGCTTTTTTTTTTGTTCCTGCCCCCTCTGTTGAGTTGTGATTACATTTCCTTTAACTATCCTCAAAATCCCCGCATTATAAATTAAGCCGTTAAGTAACGCTTATGTTCAAATGTAAAAACTACAACAATAGGTAATTAATCATTCATTACACAAATTGTAACACAAAAAGTTTACTGTATAGTGGCACTTGAATGGTTTTCGAATCAAGGTGTGGGATACTCGGTCTCTCTACCTGTTTCTTTTCTCCTGTCTGGGTCAGATTGCTCTCTTTAGGAGTTGGAATATCCGTGTCAAAAGTCAAACCTCCATGACTTGGCTAGCTTAAGGCTTATAAGATATTTTTATCAACATTTTTTCAACGTAAAATAAAAATAGAAGCTATGTTTTACATTGTATCGTTTTATTCGTTTCGATAGGTTTAAGGGATAACGACAGTTATTTATCGACATTGGCCTACTCTTGTGAATTTTTTTTATTATATAGTGGGAACGGTTGAAAACTATTTATTTTCCATTGTGTGTATAGGTTTGGCTGATTCATGGTAGATTTGGCATTTGAAAATTTATTTAAATAAATAGTTGCGTATTAATTTGCTTCATAACTATGTTTTTAATAAAATATTTTAAATTAAATTTCCAAATGTCAGGAAAAGTAAAATATTAACGTGACTATATATTATTTACTATTGATAAATTGATTTTTTTCTGCACCACGTCTTATCATCATACTATCCGCATTTCTTAATTGGGCAGAGAAGAGGAAGAGTGAATATAAAGATAAGGTGTCTACACTTGTGTGAAGGAATAATGTAAAACCGTTAATGAAATAAAATTCTCAGTATACCCAGCCGGATTTGAATTCCGACCTACTAGTCTATAGCAAACCAGTCTGATGGTATTGACACCTAAGTACCCGTGCCCACCGGTTTGGGCCTCTTAATATTCAGTTACTGTAGTATGCAACTGCATCAATAGGCAGTGAACTGAATTTCAGGATCATGTAGTCTGGTTTGCTGGTAGTGGGGAGCCACGGGTTCTAATCCAATCTGGTTGTATTGAGGGTGTTTTTCCATTAATGGCTTTCCACTCTTCTTTTATCCAATTAAGGGTACATTGTCTCTAAATTATACTTTTCACAACCGTACTCCATTAACTTAATTAATATACGTTTAGCCCGAATAGGTAGTACGACGGAGTGGGAAGAAATGTGATCCAAATGCTATAGTTGAGTGTACAGTATTTACCGTAATATTATATATTAATTAATTATGTTATTCGTGCTATAATTATTGTAATATCTCTGTTTTATCATGCAAGGTAAAATTACTTCTACCCCCTTTCCCAAATAAAAAGGAAAATAAATGAAAATGTTGTCCTACGTTGACTTTTATCCCAAAGTAAACGCCTCTAAGAACAATCCAAATGACGGAAACATGCATGTTCTGGCTGCGAGGTTTCGTGTCGACTAAACCAGCGAGGAAGTTCTGGCCCTTGTAACTGCATTATCTCCCCTTTGAATCAACCGGCTGAGCCCTTGTGGTCGGCTAATGAGCAAGAGGTGCTCGATCCGACCAGATACGGCACGAGTCCTTCCCCCTTCACCCCGCCCTCTTTTTGTTTTAAATCAGGATAGGTTCCTCCGCTTAATAATACACATTTTTCACGTGTTTCATTCTATGATTCTTAAAGTTGATTTATTTTTAAATAAGTTAGGGCACTTTTGTTTGATAATTGGAAATTGAACCCTGCGCTCACGAATCAGTCCCTCGTCTAACTCTTCTGATAATGCTTGACCAGTAATTAATTAAATACGTTGCGTTTGTGTTTGCCAACAGTAGATGTTTGGATAATTCGTAAACAAAGAATTGATGTGTATGAGTTCAAATTAAAACTACAAAGAATTGGTAAAACTGGGGTAGTCCCTTTCAAAGTGATGATTTAGTGGTCAGGGGATTGGGTGTTGTCTCTGTTTTAGAGTTAAATTAGAGTATAAGTCGGGTGCTGAAGTGACCATTTGGATGAGAAAGTGCATCTTAAATACCTCTAATTAAAATATCCACAACAAACTTGACCTTGGACGGCAACACTACTATCAGTGGATCATACTCCTGTCTCTTACTCTGTGAATCGGGAATCGACTTGGTTTAGACTCTTGTTTGGGCTTACCAGCTTGAGATAGGGTGTTTATTGTTATGTTCGCAGTACAATGTTACTTTCCACTCTCCGGCAAATTCCACTTAGTTTCATATCATCAATCCAATTCATTTCTAACGATTATATGCTATTGTAAATCTATTTATTTAACACAAAGGGGGATTAAATACCCATTATTCGCATTGGTGGTTGGGTTGCATGCACTAGCGCGTCACTCTTGTGTTAGATTGGCTTGTCGGTGATGGGGAGGTCAGGGTTAGTTAGTCATGGCCAGATAAACTGAGGTTGTCGCTATGCAAATGTGATTACACACATTTTCTCGAATAACCTACTTTCCTCATACCTATTCATTTAACGTAATTAATATGTGCTTACAATCTGAACGAGTACTAAGTTGTGGTGAAAAAACACAAAAACAACGTAATATAAAGGATAAGGATGAAGAAGAAACCTTAGAGGCGAAGCACCTAAATTAGTTTAGCAAAGGTATTGGAAACTCACCAGTTAGAATTGATCCCAATTGGTATCTGACAGTCATCTAAACACTAAAACCTTCCCGTCTAATGTAACCTAATAAAAACACTGACTTTACCGTCAACGGTGGCTTAGCACTATACATCTCTAGCATCTTAGACCATACCGTACAGGGTGACTAATTTGTTGAAAGCCTTTTTGTTAAGTGTACCGAATAATAAAGAACAGTAACATTTAATAAGCAGATTCGCATACATAATCACGTGACTCAAGGTGACATTTACCATTACTGTGCTATGGTTTCCCGGCGACGAGGAGGTTGGAGCCAGAATTCCGGCCGTATTTACCAAGGTGTCTTTCCCTAAATTGTTCCTCACTCTCCTTTGACATAAATGCTGTTACATCTCCTCTAAGCTCTACCTAGCTCTTCCCTATTTCATTAATATAAATACGTGGACATACCGGACTAGTAGTGGAGGAAAACTACCATACAATTTAACCTTAGCAAAAATATCTAGAATATCTTAATATTAAGGTAAACCCATGCATAATATTATATTCCTGAGATTCATCAAGGCACAAACCTGGTTCCTTGGCGTCTTAGTCAACCTGTGATACCACTATGTCACATGGAGGATTCATTTGACTCCACCATTTGTCTGCAGGTTGTAACGATGCCTGCTAATCTAAGAATAGATGGGGTTTATCCTTAGAAATGTATTTCAAATCGTGAGCAACCTCCTTCCCAAACGTCTGGTCCGTTACCCGGGGCAGGTCGTGTGGAGGTGGGACCTACAACTAGAGATGGGAGGACCCGGTGTTGATGAGGGCACTTATACATCTTCAAAACATCCCAGATATCCTACTGCACTCCTAAGGTTCTTTCACCAAAATATCCTTCCCCTACCACTCTGAGGGCTGTTTCACCATTTATTCCTCCCACTGCCACTCTTAGGGCTGTTTCACCATTTATTCCTCCCACTGCCACTCTTAGGGCTGTTTCACCATTTAGTCATTCCACTGCCACTCTTAGGGCTGTTTCACCATTTAGTCATCCCACTGACACTCTTAGGGCTGTTTCGCCATTTAGTCCTCTCACTGCCACTCTTAGAGCTGTTTCATCAACAAGTCCTCCCACTGTCAAAATGTTATACCACTGCTACTCTTAGGGCTGTTTCATCATTTAGTCCTTCCCCTACCACTCTGAGGGCTGTTTCACCATTTAGTCCTCTCCCTGACACTCTTAAGGCTGTTTCATCAACAAGTCCTCCCACTGTCAAAATGTTATACCACTGCCACTCTTAGGGCTGTTTCACCATTTAGTCCTCCCACTGCCACTCTTAGGGGTGTTTCACCATTTAGTCCTCCCACTGCCACTCATAGGGCTGTTTCACCATTTAGTCATCCCACTGCCACTCTTAGGGCTGTTTCACCATTTAGTCCTCCCACTGTCAAAATGTTATACCACTGCCACTCTTAAGGCTGTTTCATCATTAAATCCACCCACTATCAAAATGTTCTTCCACTACCAATCTTAGGGTTGTTTCATCATTTAATCCTCCCACTGCCACTCTTAGCGCTCTTTCACCATTTAGTCATCCCACCGCCACTATTAGGGCTGTTTCATCGTTTAAGTCGTTCCACTACCCTTTTGGAGTGATTGACCACAAGTTTAGGAATCCCTGGTTCGATTTAGGTCGCAGTTTATAAAACTATTCTCCATTTGTACTAAGGGATTCGTACAACTATAGCACTGCTCTATTTATTATCTTGGAACTAGGTCTGGGTGTGTGTAAAAGTCAATCAGGCGTTCTTTACCAAGTCGAATTAACAAGCTGTAGGCACATTAAGTTCTCCTTTACTTTTTTTTAAAAATAACTCCTTTAGCTCCACGTCAAACCCATTTATTTAACACCACTAAAATCTAATCCGATGTGTTTGAAAAGGTTATTGGGTCAGTCTTAACTTAACGCCTCTACGTTCTCTGTTACAGGTTCCCGAAAAACTTGACAAACTGAAATTAGTTTTGCAACTTTTTCTTCGGATTAAGTAACACATCTTTTTATATTAGGAAATGCTTTAATTTTGCACAGTTTAAAAAAAACAGTTTTATTCCCAGATTATATCCTCCAAGGTCTATTCGTTAACCTGTCCGCCATGTTTTCACCTGCACCCCGCATACAACAACCCCCTCCAAGCTATAACTCACCAGGTAAGATAGGGTGGCATGGAGGCCCCTGACCGAGCGTTTGTGTTAGAGGGTGGCTTGTCTGCAGAGCACACAACATACACAACACGGTTGAGGGTTCCCCCTAATTTCAGGGCTGTCGGCGGCTCTCAAGACGCATGTCCCTCGTACACCCTCAACCCTCATCGTCTTATCTTGGGGTCTGAAATATGAGGCCTGGTTCACGTTATTTAATACCCGGTAGCTTCAGGAGGGGGAGAGACGACTCAAATATATATACATCTGTATACCTGCTCTCTTGGAATGAAGGAACAATTTCCTTCTCTTTTTTTGGATTTATTTTTTCAAAAGAATGAATAAAAGACAAAGTTGAATGGAGAGTTTTTAAGTACTGTATGTTCAAGTTTAAGTTATTATTAACATATCTGTAGCCATAAAATTGTTTGCTGGTGACGAGAAGATCCGGGTTCGAATGCCTGTCCGGTGTATTGAGAGTGGCTTACTCTAAATAGTTCCCCAATCCCCCTTCACACAAATGTGAATACAATTCCTCATATCTAAACCAATAAAGAGAATTTGCTGTATTATTGTTCACTTCAATGTTTTCAAAAGCTTTACCTCTATAATTTTGAGATAATTTGAGGAATACTTTATTTACTTCTAGGAAAATTACGATATCTTTAGATTTAGATGTCAAAGTTGTAACTTTTTTTAATCCTCCTTATTTTATTATCTTTTTTTTAGCACTGTGTCTTACTACCTGTTTAGGTTATACGCATACTTTATTTTAATTGGTAGGTAGGCAGTTGTAAACGTTCTATTGAAATTACCACAATTACTACAAATCACTTCAATAAATAATTATGTTCAAGCTGTTTGAATAAAAATAAAACCCATGTGGTCCATCTGTCTGTGTGTCTGTTTGTCTGCCCAAACTATTTTACCGATAGGGCTACAACTTGGTGTCAAGCATTTTTCTAACGTCTACCCGAGGGGTTTTTGGAATTAGATATCTAACCCTAAAATTAGGGGCAAGGACAAAAAGAGAAAAACATGATTTTTTCGAAATCCCCTGTTACAGGTTTGATTAATTTTTTTTATCTCGGTATTACAAACAAAATGTCCATTATTGTTTTCCCATGAAAATTACATTAAGGCTACTGGCTAAGAAAAGTGGTAATTTCCAATTATGATAATATCTTCGTAACTATTTGAGATATGAAATAACTTACATTGTAAAGTTGTAGTACTAAACAATATATATTATTTCGTTTACGTTATTTGGTGTAGTGTTTCGGCAACAATATATATACTATTTCGTTTCATAAAACTTGCGAGTTTTTAGTAAATTCCATATATTTTATAACAAAAGAGATAGAAAGTTTGTGTGATGCACCGTTCCATTTATTTAACCTGGAAGCAATAAATATAGAAAGCAAAATCTACATATAGAAAATAATAATTGAAATTAACAAAATAATGTACAGGTGGAGGGAGCCCTAATTCTTGACAGATCAACTCGAATTAAGTTTGTGACCGTACATAAAATGACCAATTTGCAACATTTTCTACCTATTTTATCAATCTAGCAATGCTGAAATAAATTGTATGCCACAATATTCTATATTTTCTCAGTTAGTATATTATAGCTTGAAAAGATATTTCAAAAAAATAGCTTACCGATATATGATTAGACTAGCTACCCATCACACCCGTTTCAGTAGTTGCGTGGTCTAACACAACGCTCTTGCAGTAGACTGGACAGCCGATGACGGGGAGATCAAGGTTTTGATTAAATAATTGATTTGGATAAGGATTCATATCATGATACGGATATAATCACTTTTTGTTCGCATCCGTGTTTTAGTTGACTAATTTCAATAAAAAACGTTTCTTATAACATAACTATAATAATTACATATATTGTCTCGCGGACTTTTTTGTTCACATTAGTGAGAACGTTCAATATGTATAGTATTATTTTTAATGTAATACCAATAGTTTTTGCAGCGCACGCGGAGAAAGCATATTTTTAGGCAATTTGTTATACCTTGTGTGTAAAACTATCGACATTTTTATGAGGAATAAATTAAATTTTCTAAATAAACTATAGCCTATGCTACTCGTTGATAATGTAGATTTATATTGGTGAAAGAATTTTTAAAATCGGTTCAGTAATTTTTGAGTTTATCCATTACAAACAAAAAAAACAAACAAATAAATCTTTCCTCTTTATAATATTAGTGTAGAAATCTGCCATTGAATTATTTTTTCTCCGAAAATCAAGTATACATTAGAGGGTTTTATATTATTTTGTTTTGCACCCCATCATAATACCGGTTCAGGTTATACGCCTATGCACCAATAAGTAAATACATTAAGGATTTTAGGAATAATTTAGAGAAAGTGTACTCGTATTTTCATGGAGGGAGAATGGAAAATTATTTTGGAAAAAACATCCTCAGTACACCCGGCTGAGATTCAAACCTCAATCTCCCCGTCATAGGCAGTTTGGTCAACTGCGATAATTACACCTTTGACCATGCTGCCACCAAAGCGTGTTAAACAATGCTATTTATTAAGTAAAACACACCGAAAATATCAATTTTGAACTAGATAGTAAATGCTATTGAATTTTCCAAATTAGGTCACCCTTAGTTTTAAAACTAAAATTAAATTCACGATTTATCCTTGATGTAAGACTCTCTCTCTATTCATATATATAATAAGTTCAAACGAAATTTAATAAACGATTTTGGCTGTAGCCCGGGGTACAGACAGACATACACAAGATTATTAAAAAGTTTTTTGAGCCCCAAGGCTACTTAAGGTGTTTTTAAGAAAGTAATACAAAATACTGCCTAGATTATTAGACAAAATAATTGGCCTGCCCAATTATTGGAAATAAAAGATGACATATGTGACAGTGTAGAATAAAACAGATTTAAATACAATATCACTGCACTGTATACCAAGTGAAAATAAAAAGTAAGAAAATAATTATTTTTAAACTCTGAAGGTAGAAGAAAAACTTAAGTTCAATAATAATAATAATAATAATAATAATTTGTAGGCAAGATACCTTAATAACTGGACCTTAAGGACAGACAATTTTTCGAAATACATATTTCTTGTGAATGTGAGGAATGCCAGGCCTCCACCGTGGTTCGGATTCCACGTTAAACTGTAGGTCCTCCATTTCATCTCACAATCACCCTACCATTACACATTAGCGTAAGTGCGTATAGCCCGAACGGGTAGTAAGACGCGGTGCTAATAATAATAATAATAATAAAATACACATTAAAACAAAAACGTTGGTCGAGAAAATCAAAGAGCTCTATCAGGTGGCTTCGATGGTAAGTTAGTTTGTTTTTGAACCACATAGAAAAAGACACAAAAGCTTACAACATTTGTGTATCCACTATTGTTTTATCCACTCTAGTGAAAAAATATTATTTTTTTCACGCCTCTTAAGCTACACAATGTTTCAATGTTTGAAAAACATAACAAAATACAAGTGTGAACATGTACATCGACCATTCAGAAGCCAATAAATGACATTAAATGTTAATTTTGAGTTTGGGGTGGGGGGGGGGGGGGTTATTACATTAAAAATTATATTAAAGAATATAAATATATATAATTTTATTCTGTGCTATTTCCTCAGACCCAATCTTTCTTTAGTTATTAACTTAATATTTTTGGACACCGAAAAGATTGATTATATTGAATTGATACATCATTACAAGTCAAATGACATACACTACTTGGTTTGGGACTGATAAAATTTACTTTATATTAAAATATTATTTTAGTGATTTTTTAAATGTGTATGGTCAAATAACAAAATATTTTTTTTTTTAAAACCATAAAAGTAAAATAGTGAAAATTTAGTTCTTATACTAGCAGGTTTTAATTTTTGTAACATTTAGCTCAATCATTTTAGCACTAAAGGCCACATTGCACGCAGCAACCTCCACATAGGTTTCTTGAGATGGGCTTTCTGATGGGGAAGTCGGTGCGTTTCATACATTAAAACCATGTGGGGAAGATCATATCAACTTTCCCGTGAATATCCGAATGGTTGAATATTTTCAAGAAGACCATGGAGAAGAGATTCCACCCACCAATAAACCTACTCTTGGAGAAAATGATTCAGAAGTTGCTACGTGTAATAGGTACCGACCTCCAGCAACTTCCCCACTAGGAAACCCATTTCAAGAAGTCTATGGGGAAGTAGATGCATGTATTTTGGCCATAAGGTTTTTTCGGGAAAATCTTTTGGCTAGTTAAGAGGGGGATGCCTATTTAAAGGAAGTGCAGCCATACTGCCGTTGAAATTGCATACAACAAAGCACCCTGCTAATATTCAAACCTCTACCATCACGTAAATGGCAATCAAGTATATTGCGAGCCTGATGCCTTAGACTATGACACTACTGGTGCGGATAAGGTGGATATTAGAATCCCGGTCAGTATATAAGAGTTAGATTAATCAGGCCGAATACCTGTGGTTAAGATGTCACATTGGTACACTTAGAGGTGGTTTTCCCATCTCCTTTCCACGCTAATGTTGATGATCTTCCTATTAAAAAAACTTCTTAACTCTTAACACTTATTAAGTTGTTAATAGCTATGGTGCTTTGAAGATTATAAAACAATATTGGAGAGAGAAGCCCTAAATTGAAATGGGATGTTCTGTCCGTTGAACAGGTCACAATGCTGGAAGCGAAGCAGATACTATGAGAAATGTCCTCAGAGTTAGCCCCTTTCCATAGACCCCTCGCCCACGCCCCGGCTACGGAAGTCGGGAATAAAACGGTCCCAACTGTCATCAGAGGGTAGGGGCAGACAGACAAATACCTTCCTGCAACCGACTGCGCTCAATTATCAGCCTGGTGATCCTCTTTTGTCTTCACTCCGCGGGGCGTTCCGCGATCACTGGCATTGGTGGAAGGGTGGGAAAGAGGGAGGCGGGGGAGGACGGCATCTACGCCAATTCCTCTGCTAGAGAATTTAAAATAATATTGAAAATGTTATTTTTATATTTTACTTTTGTTTGTTATTGGAAACTTCTGGCACCCAAATACCTAATTCCCAATTGGCTGACCATATTCCCCTCCTCCTTAAAGTCTTCTTAGACTTGGCTGAATCCCCTTCTCTCTGTAAAATTAAATAAGGGCTACTAGCAGCATTCCCCTTAACTACCATTCTAAACATGAAATCTTGAAGAACCCTCAGGGATGTAAAATATGAAATAGGAATATTCCCTTGTCCCATTCTAGTCATGTATCTACAAAATATACTTATTTCTCAAAAATGTATAGAACACTAATTGTATATTGTTTTAATCCGGTGTTCATTTATTTTTGAAAATGAATATTGATGTTCAAAAAGTCAGTTGGCGTTGAATGACAATCGGCTCCCAAAAGAATTGATTAAATCGGGAAGACCCAATGTAGCTAGAACTATTTAAACTCACGTTGTTTTTACAGAACATATTGCGTTGAAATCTTGTGATTGTTTTAAATTTCGTCCCGTGGCCACGATTCTGTTCTTTTCTTGTATTTTTGTCTGATGTGATATTTGTATAGTATAAACACAAATTTCCAACTTGTAGGCCTACTCGTGAGTTCATGTCGCTGACTTGAGATGTGCTTGTCGGAGTTTTATATAAGACTCAGGCAGCCGGGATTCAAATCCGAGCCTGCATGCTAACAAAAGAAATACGAGTACAATGCTGTAGGCGACTCCGCCATAGTTTGCGGGTTTCATTACCCAAATTATAATTTCCAGGACGTTTCATTTCCCTGAATAATCTCCGCTGAGAGAGGCACGTGGCTTAAGTTTAAAACTTGTGATCTGGTTTGCTGGTGACGTAGAGGTTGGAGTTAGAAACCTGACTGGTAGATATTGAGTTTTTTCTAAAGGGTTTATCAAGCTCTCCGTGCAAATGCGGGTGCATTTATGCTAAATATACCTTTCCCATCCCTACTACGTTGTCTTTTAGTCCAAACTGGCGAAAATAAAATAATCGAAAAGTAAATTATCTATTGTCATGGTTTGATCACCCCCTGCAAATACCATTAATGTAGCAACGAGGTCCCCTTAACCCTCTTTTTTTCACAGGCTTTGCTAGGATTTTTTTTACTCTACCTGAGTGTAGCATCTGAATCGGTTTTCTAGAGACTCCATTTGACTGACCAGCTGGACATGCCCTCGCTACAAACCTCTAAACGAATAATAGAACTCAATTTCTATGTAGATTCGAAAGGTTTTACACTTTATATACTCACCCCTGGAACTTCCGCACCAGTAGCTTAGTGGTAAGGGGTGTCAAGTACAGGGTTTGTGGTGCTCCGGGTTTCATCTCATGGGGTACCTAAATGGTCCCTATATGTTATGTACACTGTATCCTACCAATCGTTAAGGCCATATTCTTACTAGCAGGGTGGGGAGGTAGAATTTTGAAGTAAGTGTTCCCCATTTTCTCGGAGGAACATGAAACAACATTTAGTAAAAGCCACTTAAGTACACCTGGCTTGGATTCCAACCTTGACCTCCCCGTCACCCGAAAACCTCACTAGAATTAGATTGACGCTTATAAACGCGTTCCCACTAATGTGGCTCTAAATTTAGAATATAATTAAGATGTTAGAAATTGTGACATTTGTGTTAATTATTTGGTGTAGCTGTTTTAAGTTAAACTATGTTTGTTTGTACACCACTCCTGGTGGCTAAATCATTAGATTCTCAATAGATTGAATTGCCGATGATAAGGCTTGACAGATTGCCGCGAGCGATTAATTCCTATACTCTTTCCACGCAAATGTGGGTAAACTTCCTCTATGCGACCTTTCTTAACCCCCTTACCTTTTGAATTAAGCCATAATAGCTATTTTTCTAAACATAGTTATTGTAAGAATAAATTGAAAAATAACACTTGGACCAGGGAATCGAGACCGGTTAAAATTCCCGTGTCAAGGTGTCATTTTTTAATTTATTCAAATATGATTCAGTTACGGCTGATTTCCGTAATTATCTTCATTAATCCACCAAGCTTCGCCTTTCATACAGGCCTGGACTTTGCTTTATAGCGTTGCTTTCTTCCATCTTAATTATAATTATTATAAAGTGGTTGTTTTTATTTTTAGCATCAAGTGTTACTACCCGTTTGGGTTACGCTTATGTACTAATTATGCTAACGGGATTCGAACATCAATCTCCCTGTCATTGGCAGCCTAGTCTGATGCGAGAGTAACGCGTTAGACCGTGAGGCTACCGAAGGGGGCTAGTACATTGCTAGTGTAGTTACATTCATATATTTGTGTTCGTGTTACACAATCAGATTAGAATTACTGTTGCCAGTTTATGATATTTAGGGCTAGGTTTTAATTTCTAAGATTACGTTTCTACAAGGTGTGTCTTCAAACAACCTAATATTTAGAAATTCCGCATAGAACTATTTAGAGCTATCATTTGATTCGATATTTTACGATTAGATGGCATTTAGGCCCTTGACGAGCTATGTTCTGCCTCCAACCATACACGTAGCTTCCGCTGTGAGATGCAGATGCAGTGTTTCTTCTACGTAAACCCGGCCGGCGTTACTCCTCGGGGCATCTCTAATCAGATCAACGTAGAGGAATTTATTTACAAGAAGGGGCCACGAGTTGTTTTTTTTCCAACCCATCTCCCCAATCCTCAGCTTTAATTTCCTTTTCCTTCCGAGGAAACAAGAGTTTTTTTAATTTTTTTTATTTTACCTATACACCTTGCGGATGCCCTAGTTTTAGTGCTCTTCTCTATATTGTCTGGTAGAGATTTGAGACGAAAAATTTTAAGCGAAAAATCTATTTTATGTTTTAACCGAAAATTTTCAATCTATTTAAGTGGAGAAAACGCACTCGATATATCCCTTGAAGTTTAAACATCAGTTTAACTTTTCCAAAGGGCTTAGATTTTATATTTAAAATTGACAGCTTGGCACTGGAATTGAACCTAGGACCTTTGGTTTAATACGCCAATGCTCTTACCAATGAGCTATCCAGGAATCGTCCCGTGCCCAGGGTAATTCTTTTCTCATATGGACGTGGGTAAATCATCAGCTACATTTGAGCAATCAATTAAGATTGCGTGCAATCAGATAACGCAGCCATCTTCAACTCGGGAGGGATTTATAATTTTGATCTCTTAGAATATGCGGCTGACGATTTCTGCATGTATATTACAGACTCTGCCTTAAAATATGACCCTAGGCACGAGACTACTCCTAGATAGCTCAGTGATAATAGCATTGTTGTAATAAGCCAAAGGTACCGGGTTTGATTCCCGTGTCCAGGTGTCATTTTTAATTAAAAGAATATATATCGATTCAGATATAACCGTAATTAGCAACTATAACATCTTGTCTTTTAAACCTATTTGCTTAAGGACCTTTGACACCATAAGCATCAAATAAGTTTGAATACCCGCTTCAGTGGACGAATGATCTAAGGAGTAACTCTCATGGTAGACTGGCCTACTGATGACAGGAAGATCGGGGCTATAATCCCGGTGGGTTGGACTGAGGTTTTTTCTAAATGGTTTCCCACTCTCCTTCCACGCCAATGCTGTTAGATTACCCCTTAAATTCGTCCTTCTTCATCCCTACCTCATTAGAGTAATTATCATATAAGCGTTTAAACTGAACAGGTAGTATGACGCGGTGATAAAACATTTACAATGATAACGCTATTTTGGATTGGTTTAATTGTTCGTCCTGCTCTCAAATTAGTTAACGCACCTAATTTATATAAAAAGTCACCCCAATATTTATAAAACATTACCCCCGTATCCCCTAATATAAAGAGTAAGCCATTGACTATGAGTAAACACTGATTTTTCCCATCCTTCCTTCAAAACCAACTGAAATTCGGGAAAGTGGTTTTTTTCGTCCCAAGTCACTATTTTTAAATATTTATACACTATATTACTCATGCTGACATCTACAAATATAAAACTTGACGTTTTAAGAAAAAAATAAAAGCTTTTGATTAAGTATCTGAAAATATTAATGTCAATCCACTTCACTAAGAAAACCCTGCTTAGGTAATAGAGAGTAAATAACTCTTACCAAATCAATGGATTTTTGGATAATTATTTTGATCAGTTAGAAGTAGATAATGCTTTCTAAAAAAACATGACTCCTTAAGTTAATTTAGTTTCTTGCTCAGTGATTGGCAATCACAATGTGCAGGTGACAGGAATAGTACGAATATTTTAAATCATATTTTGTTTTATATATAGATATATTTATTTATATAATCCATTTGAATATGTACATTTAAATGATATTCACAAAAAAATAATTTGTGAGGCTGGAAAGAAATCAATATCTATTAATCTCTTCTTGCTGCTTTTATCCAAGCTTATCTTATTCGAATGTCTCTAAGATCACCAATAAATAGCTTGTTTGGAGTAGAAATTGTTGTGTTTGTCCACATTGGTACAAACGTAATCTATAAGGTATCTATCAAGTAGAAAAAGCAACATAAACGAAGTTAATAAGGCAATCTATAATCCATTCACGGTAGGAATTGACTTCTGAAAGGTCTTTTTCCCTACCATAAATCTACTATATAGTAGGATATTGGTACGAAAAAGACCTTTCAGAGAGTAATTCCTACCGTGAATGGAGTATACTTCTAAACTGCTCACGAGTGACGTCAGGCGAACACAAGATGGCATACGCTAGTTTTTGCGCGGGGACTAGAATGCGAGTTTTTAAACAGCTATAAACTATTTAGAAATCACTTTTAAAAATGAATGTATTAGATCAACTGAATCACGTGATTTAAAAAATGTAAAAGTAGTGTCAACTATTTAGGTTTTCCTGGCGGAGACACTAAGACTGTGCACATGTAAAACAGATGTGTGGAGAAATAGCCGAGTAAAGACAGTTTCAATATTCCGCCCCAAGTCCTACCATCGGTTCGGGCTATCTTGATAGTTACACTAATAATGATTGAATGAGGTAGATAGAGTTTAGAATAAATATAGCCGCATTTGCTTGGAGGGTGAGTGGAGTACCATTTAAAAAATTCTCTTAGTATATCCGACAAAGATTTGAGCCTCAATCTTCACGTCTTCGGCAATTAATTCCGTTGTAAGAGGAATACCTCAGACCATACATCCACCAAAACGGGTGGTGACTATATACAATTTGGGAACTATATTTTGACTTCTGACCACGTGACAGGTTAACAGCACGAAACAAACCAAAGGGGAGATAAATCGCGCGATTCTCCAGAGTCATTCACGCGAGAGTTCAGAGATATGGCAAGAGAGGTCACAGAAGGTCATTTACCATGGATGCAGTGGGTGGACGTTGGTGAGCTAGTTAGTTAGCTAGTCCTGTCAACCTGTTGGGGCCCTTGTCATATCGTGGTGTTGGATGTGTTATTAACCCGGGGTTAAGTGAACCCTGGTACGTATTACCAGAACGTCATTAGTCTTCCAGTATCGTGTTCTGGTTGCGATGGGCTGTCAGCTTCCCTGATTGCTTTCCCACACCACTCCCTTGTGGTCGAGTGGCCAGAGAGCACGACTGTATTGTAAAGGATCCTCGCTCTATTCCTGACAGTGCCAAAATAATGTATTGTTGGTTTATAAATATACTTATTATCAAGATGTGTATTCAGAAAGCGCCACTAGAACTGCGCTATTATTTTTAACGTTAAACTCACGTTATTACCAACCTATTCCAAGGTTTTGTGTGAGGAAGCTAGTGCAAAGTAAATGGAACCACATTAGCGAGGATACATAATCATGCATGTGACAGATAACCATATGGCACACCTGGTCAAAATTAAAATACCTCACCACCTTCATCAATGGCAACCCTGGGGAGGCTTGCCCCCCCATGGTGGGTTGCACTAAGCTGCGAATAGTTCGTACGATACCTAATTTCATACCAAATGAAGGTTAAAATCTCGTCTCTACATATTATATTAACTGTGTGATGAACAGGCCTATAGCTCTGTCATTTATAGGTTTATATAACTTGTAGTGGGCTTGACTCTGATTTGAGAGGCTGGATAAAGAATAGTAAATATGCTACTTCGTTCACGGAGGAACTAATAGCCCATTGTTTTCTTAAGAGTCTAAACTAAAATAGCTCCATAGAGCTCAACTTAGTATTATGTTATGTCACTTACCCATTGGTTGAAAAAAACCAAACATCGAATAAAACATTTTATTCGACGAACAAGACAAACTCTTCAATGAAGAAATTTACATTATTTTTTAATCGAAGCGTTCCCACAGACCAACACTTTGTTTTAGAAGCGTACTTTTGTTTCTAGAGCATCTAACAACTGTCTAACGAGGTCCGTGTGTGCATCGTTTGATGGAAATGTTCGAAGAACAAAGCAAACTGCGTTTTTCCCACTTTCTATATGTTTGCAAATGATTTTGCAGTACGTCACAAGATTGTGTTTGTCGTTTAGTATATTTGTGATTTATATAACTATGAGACTGAATTAGACTGTTTGTCATAAATTGGTTGAGACCAAAACTATCCTCTTCAAGTAAAAGAAGACAAAGGGGAAAAGAGATAACTAGATTTAAGTCTTCTTCACCCGTCGTCATGTTGCTACTATATGAAGTTTTGTTTTATTTCATAAATGTCTTATTTTGTCTGATGATGATATCACACAGTATCATTTACTTGTTTAAGAGGTGAACTGGTAGTCTAGGGGTAAGGTGTCAGACTTCTATGCTGGCGTCCGGGGTTCAATCCTCGGTCCCGGCAAAGATTTATCTGATTACCAAACCCTTCCTTCACCTCTGACAAGACATATTGTGAATGTGTGGAATGCCAGGTCTCCACCGTGGTTCGGATTCCACGTTAAACTGTAGGTCCTTCATTTCATCTCACAATCACCCTACCACTGCACATTAGCGTAAGTGCGTATAGCCCGAACGGTTAGTAAGACGCGGTGCTAATAATAATAATAATAATAATAATAATAATAATAATAAATAATACTTGTTTAAGGCAGTTGTCTGAAACAATTTGTTCCAGACAAGCGGCATAATGGTTGATTTTGTGTCCCAAATAAGATGGGACCATATATATATAACTCTAATTACTCTCAAGTATGACATTCAGTCTATAACCGACTCGCACTGGTATGATCACACCTCGTGAAAAGATGAAAAGCATAATTCTAAATGCACAAATATGGGGATCGAACCCAGTCTTCCCAAGTCATTTTCGAGCAAGAAAGTCGACATAAATCAAGAATATGAATCCCATTCTTTTTCAAACTCATTTAGGCCTTGTATTGTTCCTGGTTATAAAGACCTCCCTCAGGTCACATGAAAGAACAACTGAAGAACAATGTTCCGGCCATGTTGTCTAAAGCAGACAGCCCTCTATTTTGTTGATGGCTTGGAATGAAGAGAGAGAGAGAGAGCAGGCCTCAAAATATCGTGTTACAGTAATGTGAAGGAGAGGTTTCTGGAGGAAAATAAAATCTTTGGTTTTTAGTACAGTCTCTTTCGTAAAAGAAGCTTCCGGTGGTCACAGAAGAGAATATGGACGGACGTTGGTTGTTTGTAATACACAGAACTCACCAATTTATTTAATGAAAACAATAGTTTTATAATTCATATTTGGGGAAAATTTTCAATTTTTTTGTTCTGGGAAAAAAATATTTCTTTTTAAATGGAACAAATGTATTCGATATAGTCATGTTTTAAAGTTTATACTCTAGGTTAATTTCTCTTAAAGACGCTAACAGCATAAACACTAGCAAATGAGTTACAACACAGCTACAACAGCGATTATAGTTTCTTCTCTCTCTCTCTCTCTCTCTCTCCCTCACACACACACACACACACACACACACACATCGACTACAATGCTTAGTGGTTGAGACTTGAATGTGTCGTATTATAATCAAACCCTTAACAAATAAACATCCTCTTCTCTTAGCACTCAATATTTTGAGGATTTTGTAGAGACATATTAATCACCAATTGCCATTATTTGTTAGAATTTTATTTTCAGTATATAATAAATAAGATCATTATAATAATTTTAAGTTTGACGTAAGCATTTAATATACACTTTTGCCTCCACCCCCGCCTTCCCTCGTCCCTCAACACACCAGCTACGGTACCGGCTTCGGTGGCCGTATGACCTAAGAAGGCCTCACTTTCGTGTTAGACTAAATTGCCGATGACAGGGAGATTTAGGTTCAAATCCCAGTCGGATGTACTGAGGATAATTTATCCAAAATTGTTTTCCTCCTTCCCTACATGCAAATGAGTGTGCGCTTTTTCAACCTACCTCATCATTAACTCATTAGTCTAATTAGTACACATGAGTCTATTCTGAACAAATAGTAAGACTTGGTGCTAAAAAAACATTAGCTGATGACTTTATATACAAGGTGTTCGGAAACTCGTTGCCCAAACTGCATATATAGCTTGTTTGAACCAAAAGTAATACAAAATCCTTATACACCTACATCCATAAAACTATGCTAATACCATTAATTTGTGTTTAAAATTTCGGTGTACAGCGCTGGGATAGCAAAGCTATTCAAGCATGCGTGTACAACAGGTTGCATAGGAGTTAGGCATGTGGCACTGTACACCTCGACATCTTTGAGCACAGCAGCAGAACATACCACAATTAATAGAAAACAACACACCAGTCCATTATGTTCTGAGGGTCGTCATTAACGGTCATACATCATAGAAAGTGCTTGCCATTATTACATGTGCAGTGCCGCGTGCCTAGCTCTTATGCAAATTGTTGTACACGTATGCCTAACAGAATTGCTCTCCCGGCGCTGTACGCTGAAACTTTGAACACAATTTAATGATATTAGCATAGTTTTCCGAATGTTATTGAATAGGGATTTTGTATTACTTTTGATTCATACAAACTATATGTGAAGTTTGGGCTATGAGTTTCAGAACACTATGTATATGTAATAGGATCTAAATTCCACCTTCCTTGACCCCAGTCTCTTACCCTACTTGGTAGGTCTCAAGCCACCCCTGCAGGAATTTTTCCGATTGAAAATATATCGAAAAATTGCATCTATACTTTCCACAAGCATCGCCAGTGTTCCTTACCTTGGTAGGCAATATCTACTACGTTCCTGTCAGCCGATAAGTTTCATTTCCAACAGGATTTTAGCCCCGGTGGCGGTGACAAAGGTATCAGTCTTTTATGGTATAATTTTATGGTAACTGAGAAGTAAAAATTCGATTCCTGTCTGGGTATAGTTAAATTATTTATTCCTAAATTGTTTCCCACTTTTCTTCCACGCAAGCGCGGGTAACCTTCCTATTAATGTAACCTTACTAGTTTGTTTCTCAATAGTGTAAATATTTGGATAGCCTGGGCGTATAGTGAGACGTGTCGTACAGATATATAAAGGGCCGTACAACGTGCGCATGCGCTAGTATTGAGTAAGTCACGAAGTAATAGACGTGAGAACACACCACGTTACGTCAGTCCACTCTCGAATGCTGCAGGAATTTATGTAAGCGTCAAGATTTTCATGGCCTTAAAGTAATAAAATTATGTCTTACTTAATTTGATCCTGTAAATTAATATAAATACTTTATTCCAGTACACATTGCTCCTATAGTATCGAGCGTAATGCACTTTATTTTTTGTATGGCACTTTCGGATATTATTTTTTTACTAACGTGATTGTACCTTTGAATAGATCAGTCCTTTGGAGTGATCTTAGAAGAATAGGAGGTTGTATGTGGGTCACGTATGACAGATGGGAAAAGAACTGATTTTAGTATTTATCTGAAATGAAATCTATAACCAGATCGAAAATTACAGTCATTCATAGACTGTCGTTATTTACCAAGTTTCTTGGTAAGAAAACAAAAGCAGTTATGACAGAAGCCATAGAGAAAGATGAAGTAAATGACAACGGCTTGCAATATTTTTCATGACTCTATAAAGCTAGTTTGCTTACACCATGATCTTGTTTCCCATCGCGTAACTTTTTTTTTGTTTAGACCATATACATTATAATTATATTAATTACACTAATGTAGAAAGGATATGAAAGGTAGAATTCAGAGGAAATATACCTGCATTTGTGTGAAGAGTTTAAATTCATTTAGGGGAAAAAAACTTTGGTACTTCCAGTCAATATTCGAGCCCCGTCAAGGCAAACCAGACTAAATAAGTTTGTCCTACAAAAATGATTTGTTATAATTAGTAATTTGTTCTTCATAAATTGTCAAAATGTCAAGTTATTCCTTCAGTAAAAATGTATATCCTTTCATTCAAAAATGTAAAAGCAGTTTCAGAAAAAAAAAACTAAACACTTTTTTTTTCCGCACAAAATTTAACTGTTACTGTGCCATATTGAGTAAACTTATTTTTAATTAGGTGTTTGTTAATAGTCCGAATGGATAGTGTGATGCTAAGGACTGGTTTAATAATCAGACTGAATGTGGGGAATGCCAGGTCTCCACCGTGGTTCGAATTCCACGTTGAACTGTAGGTCCTCCATTTCATCTCACAATCACCTTACCATTTACACATTAGCGTAAGTGCTTATAACCCGAACGGGTAGTAAGACGCGGTGCTAATAATAATAATAATAATAATAATAATAATATTATTATTATTAAGTCAGACTGAGTACGCCTTAGGTGCAGTGCTATAGACCTACCAAATACAGGACTACATCTACCTAAACTCGAATGGAATGGGCTAGTTGTGCACATGAAACTGGCCCATTACATTCTGATCTAAGTAGATGTCGTATTGTATCTAGTATAGTACCATACTTGAGGCGTAATAAGTCTTTGATCATGAAAGTGACTCATTCTATTTTGGTCTAGGTAGGTGTCCTCTTTTATCTAGTAGAGCACCGAACTTGAGTCGTACTAAGTCTAACCATGAAAGTGGCCCTTTCCACTATGGTCTAGCTATGTGTCGTCTTATTATAGCACCACACTTGAGGTGTACCGAGTCTGACCCCTAAACTGGTCCTAGGTGTCGTTTGCAACATACTCTGAACTGTTCCTTCTAGAAGCTTCCTTATTGCAACCTCACTACCTTCACACTTGTTTCGAAAGCACTTGTGGTAAGACAAGGACACTAAGATGTTAAAATAACCTGAAACTTCACAGACTAGGTGGAAGAATAATATCTAATAATACAACATCAAAATTGAAGATATTCTAATACAATGTACTTTTAAGGGTAGATAAATGGTAACATTACAACAGCTATTATCCGTTATAAAACGAGGTAGTGATGGACGTAAGGAGTCACTCACACATCCGGGGTTCAACTCCTAGCCAGGTCCATAAGGGGTGTCTTCTCCTCCACCCCAACACCCCTCTAATTGGTTAGACCACACTTCTATGGATATACGAGGGATACTTTCAAGAGACACGAGAATGGTAATCCTCATTACTTCATAAAAACTGTTCCAGAACAAAATATGTATTACTATTAGACTGCGCATGCTTATTCACTGCCCCTGCGCCGCACGTGGTCCACACCTTTAGCGGGCTGCAGTGTAGGTTGGTCCTGTTGGCTGTCTATTTGATGCGCTGTCTAGTTAAGATAAGTATATTGTGTGAACGCACTCAACCCAACGTGCGCACGCATCATCCCTCTCGGGCTAACGTAAATTACAACAGCAATGATTGCCCGTGAGAGATTACCATGTAAAATATAGATGTGTGTTTGTGTGTTACCTGCTCGCGCATGCGCTGCCGGCGCATACCTGTCACTACCTGCTGCTAATTATAACCTCCGCTAGACAGACAAATTGTAGGGTTGCATCCCACTCCCCGACCTCCCCTATCTAGTCGTAACCTTTTCTTGCACGCGTTTTATAGAGGAGAAAGTCTGCCTCGATTGGAATAGGACGGCCCGGCAGTTTTTTTTTTTTTAATTTCCACTTCCCGATAGTTCCTGTAGTTTGAGTGTAGAGGGAGTGCAGCCAATTTGTTAGGTTCCATTCCAGGGGGCATCTTAAACATTTGGATATTCACAGAGAATTAAACAAAACTGGTGTTTGAGTGTTAAGTCTGTTTGGAGTAAAGTTCATTTGTAAGTCCTGATTTTAGACAAATACTCGATAAATGCTCTAAATAATTTGAAAGTAATGAACACATATAATTATATTTAACTTTTTATGAATATATGTTTTCTTTATCATGATTTGCACTTGATCGCTGATGTTCGGTTGGGGTTTTAATTTCGACTTGCTGCAGTGGAAAAGGTGGTCTCTGTGTAATTTTTGCTTTTGTTTTTTCATACTCCCTCCACGCCAGTTCAAATGCATAGACCTACCACTTCCACCGAATATTATAATGTGCAGCTCTACACAGAGTTCACAGTTCTAAATAAAATTATATACAGTTCTAAAAAGAGTGCCTTATGTTATAAATGATTTAACTAAAATATATAAATAGATGAAAAATTCAATAATTAATAATTATAGGGGGTAACCTCTTTTTATCTTAAAAATTTTACCTCTGTGTTTGCATTTCCAGCACCATATGTATCTCGGTCAGGGCAGGTTTGATTATCTTCTTTACAAACTCCTTGATACCGTGGTTTTAGGGTGTCCCTTTCACCAATCACTTGTTGGGAGCCACTCCAAGTTGACAAAACAAGGATCCCAATCTTTCATTTGGGCATGTTCTAATATATGTAGAAATTTGTGCTAGTCTAAATATAATTTGGTTTAGTTACGTTACCCTATGATTCCTTAGAATAAGTAGTTTATTGTCTTTATGTTGAAATTACACACAAACGAAATCTGATGGGAACGTATGTAGGGATGCGATTGAGTAAGAAACGTCCAAGGCGAAAAAAATAATTGTAAACAACTGCAGTTATTTTTTTATAAACTACACGGCTCATAACTTGGGTTTCACAAACACACTAGGAAAATAAGCTTAACCTAAGTTTTCTAAAATTTTAATTGTATTATCTAGTTATTAAATGCGTTGGTAAATAAATTATATATATATATAATATTATGATTTTATTTCAATATAGTCGGTTTCCATTGTAATCTTATGTGTTTTAGTTTATAAATTTTAAAACATTCTAAGAAGGCATTCAAAGTCTTCACCAGACTGCAAGGCATTATTGTAACTTTGCCACACGGGAACACTGGCTATAATCATGTTGGACCTATTCAAATAAAATAACATGATCACACACAATATTTTCACAGTTCGAACGAAAAGTTATCAATACGTGGGATCTTTAACGTTTGAAATTATTTGGTTGTTAGCGCGCCGCGGACCTGAACTACAGCAGTGTTGCAGGCCAAATGAAGTCGGAAGAGCACTTTTCCTTGTTTATAGTTATTATTACTATTATTATTATTATTATTATTAGCACCGCGTTTTACTACCCGTTCGGGTTATACGCACTTGTTTATAGTCAAACAAGAAAGCATCTAGAATATTCCAATTTCATGAGATTACACCGTATTTCATCAGCTTTTGAAACAAGAGGAAAATAAACAACCGCACCAGAACAGTTAACTGGGAGTACCTTGTTGTGCACATTTTACTTGGAAGACCTATTAACAAAAGCCTATAGTTTACAACTGCGACATAAAAAAAAAAAGGACTACCGAGGCTTGTTAAATCAATAGAGAAGATTTAACTCTCAAGTTTAATATTATAAAATTTTCCATTAACTTGAAATATATTAAAAATGGGAACTTTTTATTTGGAATAATATGAAAGGGGATAATATACATCACTAAACCGTAAAGTTATTTGGTAGCACCAAATTGAATACCGAGCAGTGACTATAAAGTTCAACAAATGTTCTAATTGTGTTGGTTTAACACACAAAATTAATTCAAAATAAGCTCAACCTTGGGACTTTTGTTTGGGATGAAGATAATGGAAAGTGGAGGAGCTTACATATGAAGTAACTGCATACACTGCATTCATCACCAGGCATTGTTAGGATAATCAAATCTTTCAGATTACATTTGGCAGGGCATTTCGAATTGAAGAACCTAGAACCGTGTTCAGGGTATTGAATGGAAAACCCAATGAGAACAAACTATTGGGAAAAGCTAGACGCAGGAAGGATAACAATAGAATGGACCTGAAAGAGTTATGGTATAATGAGGTAGACTAGATAGAACTAGCTCAAAATAGGGATAGGGGGCGTACTTTCTTAAGTACGGCAATAGATTTTCATGTTGCTATTGCCATAGGGTATGAAAGTTGTTTTTTTGTTTGGGTTCAAAATAGTATGTGACACTGATAAACACACACACACACACACACNNNNACACACACACACACACACACACACACACACACACACACACACACTGCCTTTATTCAGTCAAGCCTTGGCAGATTAAACAAGAGGTAGCGGATATTTTAGGAAAAGGTATCGCTTGCAACTTCTCAAATATGCTCTTGTTTAACCTCTAGAGGCAGGGTCAGTGCAACGTATGCACTAAAACAAGGTGACCTATTTTGGTCAGTGATAAATTTTTTATCCAAGATGTATTATGATTGACTGTGAAAACATTCTGTCCAGGCAGAACCAGAATTTGGCATTCTGACGTATCCAGCAAAGCACATCGTAGCTTGAATGATCTATCGGCCACTCCTAGATAGGATGTTAGGGCATCGGCTAATGTAAGGATTTTTTAGAACTGCAAAACGTTGGATTTTGAACAACACAAATGTCTACGTCTATTAGAACATGCCTCTACTGGAAGATTGGGATCTTCATTCTGCCATCACGAAGTGACTCTCAACAATAATCGGTGTAGAAGGGACACTGGTTTGGTATCTAGGATTTTGTCAAAAAGCTAGTCAAACCTACCGTGAGCTTAATATATATGATGTTGGAACTTCAAAGCCAAAGTAATATTTTAATGTCAATATATGTTACATAAAATGAATATAAATAACAAAAAAAGATATTACTAATATATAATTTTAAGTTTAAAAGATGTTACCCACTAATTTCAATTAATTAATTTTTTATTCTATTTTATATTTTATTAAAAAATGTATAGCCTCAGGAAAACTTTTTTTAAACTGCACAAAGTTGTATTTAGAGCTGCACATAAATAATAATACAGTGTGTTGAGAGATTCTCAAAAACCTATTTCTGCTAGGAGCTCTTTTACCCTACCATGCGTACTACCTTTCAGTTTAATTATTCAACATTATACGCCGTGTATCCCACGTCACTGTACTTTGGTTTACCCGTGTGTTTTATTTATTTATTGTATTTATGTTTGATATTCGACGGATTTGAATCTCGATCTCCATGTCACTGGCAAGCCAGTCTAACACTAGTATGGTAGGTTATTATTATTATTATTATTATTATTATTATTATTATTAGCACCGCGTCTTACTACCCGTTCGGGTTATACGCACTTACGCTAATGTGTAATGGTAGGGTGATTGTGAGATGAAATGAAGGACCTACAGTTTAACGTGGAATCCGAACCACGGTGGAGGCCTGGCATTCCTCACATTCACAAGATGTCTTGTCAGAGGTGAAGGAAGGGTTTGGTAATCAGATAAATCTTTGCCGGGACCGAGGATTGAACCCCGGCCGCCAGCATAGAAGTCCGACACCTTTACCCCTAGACCGCCAGGTCACTTTATGGTAGATTAGATCATGTGATCACCGATACGAGTGAGAATATATCTAATTCTTTCCTAAATTATTAGCGTACTCACTCTATGGCATTAGTAACTCGAAAGTTAATTTCCGCACTTAAAAGAGTACTCCACCTTTCCTTATCTTGCGCTAGTTAAATCCAGTCCACCTCATCACACCCGATCTCTTTCAGGTTCATTCTAATGTTATCTTCCCATCTGCGTCTAGGTCTTCCCATTGGGTTTGCCAGTCGAATTACCTGAACAAGGTTCTAGATTCTTCCATTCACGCTGAATGTCTTGCCCACCGTAATCTAAAAGACTTGATTATACTAACAATGTCTTGCGATCAATACAGGATATATAACTCATTATTATGTTACATCCCTAGTATCCTCATTCCTTTTTGGATCAAATACCTTTCTAAGCACCTTATTTGAATACCATAAATTATTTTTCGTTATATAAACAATCGTTTTCTAACAAAATCAATGAATGTTTAAAACAATACTACTAGTTTGAACAGCCTTAAGTAAATGCAATCATTGCGGTTTAGACTACAACATCCTTTGTGAGGATTCTCTTTGCTGTTTGAGGCACCAGAGTGACCACTCCCAGAAGAAGTATCTCATCGTGATGATGTTTACCTCAGGGAGGGCGGTGCTCTTAAGGTGGAGATGTAGGGAACGCAAGAAAGGGGAAGTGTTTTACAATTTTTATAGGAAACATTTTTTTGATTGAAATAAATAAAAAAAATCCTCCACTAGAAACATAAGAGTTTAATTTTATTCGTGTGTGGATACCATTTTTGCTGAATAACTGTCGAGGGTGTCCTAGAATTTAATGCCAACTTTTTCTCTTCATTTAAAAGATTTATCATCTAATGCTGCTATGCTAATGATAGATAGTCAACAGCTGTTGATATCACCATATGAAGGAAGTTAAGTTCTTAGTTTGTACCGAAACAATATTTTATTTATTTTGGCCAACAAAATCTATTTTTATAAAATCTGCAGAAATACTGACCTTATCTCGTGTTCCGTACATCCTCAGTTTCCTCCAATGGCGCTCTGACTACACGTGTTCTCCCCGACCTACTGGATGCACGTGTTTCCGCTCAATGGCCTGGGAACCGAGGGGTCACTTAGTTGATCCTCTCCCTTTCCTTCACGCATCATCTCCCGCGTCCAAATAGCCCGCCGCTCGATGCCAACTATCCCCATCCTCCCTTTCCTCTAACAACTCTTCTTGGCCTTGTGGAGGGGTTTGGGGGTTACTCCTATCACCAGGTTGTTCTTGTTAACTTATATACACTAAGTTTAATTGAAGTTTACCTTGAAATAAACGACGATCTGTTTAGACCCTCTTTTTACTGCTCTAAACATATTTTTTTGGAGTTTTTTTTTCTTGTTTGTACTCTCCAATGTAACACCTCAATGGTAAAGAACGCCCTTCATTCAGTAATCCTCTCTGAGTGACACATGGGTCTCTCAATGAGGTCAAAAATGTTTGTCAAATCGTGACACGGACCGCACTGGTAATTATTTGGTCTAAGGTGGCAGTCTCATAATAATAAACTGAACTGTCGGTGACTGGGAAGTTAGGATCTGAAAACCAGGCGAGTGTACGTAGGCTGTTCTCCTCCCATTTGCTTACTATACAAATGCAAGTTCATTTAATATAGGTTATCCTGCTTCGGTGGCCACATGGTCTCAGGCGTCAACTCTCGTGTTGGACTAGACTCCTGATGACAAGAAGATCGGAGCTCGAATCCCGTTCGTGTGTACTGAGGGGGATTTTACCTAATTGGATTTCCACTTTATTTCTCTCTCTATTTTCACGCAAATGTGGGTACTATTCCTTTAAATTCAACCTTACTCCCCTCCCCTAGCTCACTAACATAATTGGTACATAAGTGAATAATATGAACAGGCAATATAACGCGATGCTAAAAAAAATCTAAATTATACCTTCCTCACTTCTATAGCATTCATGAAAATAGTTGTGATTACTGGGTGACCTGGCGGTCTAGGGATAAGGTGACAAACTTATGTGCTGGGGGTCCTAGGTTCAATCCTCGGTCCCTGCACAGATTTATCTGTTTGCCAAAACCTTACTTCACCTCTGAAAAGACGTGTATTAATCACAACTTATGAATGTGGGGAATGCCAAGCCTCCGCCGTGGTTAGGATCCCACGTTAAGCTGTAGGTCCTCCATTTCATCTCACAATCACCCTACCATTACACATTAGCGTAAGGTTGTTTAACCCGAACGGATAGTAAGACTCGGTGCTAATAATAATAATAATAATAATAATAATTGTTGTGATTACTAATATTGTAAATTTTAATAACTAGCCGTATGTATGACAACTTGGCTGGGCATATAAATATCTGAAATTAGATGTGATTACTTGTACCGATAGAAAGGATTATCCCAAAGGCTACCCTGCAGGTTCTCTCACTTGTAAACATCCTCTCTGACCACTAGGCCAAGTAAATAGGCGGTCTGTCAATTATGTCGTGATGGCCCAGACCTACCGTAATGTGTTCTGCTATTCTTTGTCTGTTCGCACACCGCGATGATCTTGTGGCGCCCTTATTTCAGCCACTTCTTTCTGCCCCTTAAAAAAACTCCCTCCTAAGAAAACCACCAAGGCGGGTCTACCGACAGTAATGATTATGATATCATCCGACAAGGAGGAAGCAGAAGGAGGACTGGTGGATGGGAGGGTGGGTAAGGGTGGACTCCAATTTAGGAACTCGCCCACGACTTCGTGGGAAACTCGAAACGACGGACCTACCCAATCTACAACGGGAACCGGTTACGTTTAGTTTAGTTTTTATTATCGGGTGGCGTGTATCGTCGAAACTTTCGCACGCCCTTGTTTTATTCTCAGCACCTACCTCATAGCTACCTTTTTTTATTTAGGTTTTCCCCTCGTCGAATGATTCGTTTTTCGTTCTCAATATCTCGGACACAGCTAAATTATTAAAGAAAATAGTTTTTTCTTTACTGTATTGATAAACGTGAACGTTTAACTATAGCGGTTACCTGCTATTTTTGCACCGTGTCATACTGCCCGTCCGGGATGTTCGCATTTTAATGGGGTAGGGGGATAAAAAGGTAGAGCTATGATTATATTTACCCACATTTGAGTGGAGTGAGGGAAACCACTTAGTAAAAAAAACCTCACAACCCAACGGGATTTTAACTCCGACTTTCCACCGGATATCCATACTAGCCTCGAATTTTAATTATTACGTTCACACAAAATTTGGTTCAAAGCTGTTAAAACCTGTAGCACTTATATTTTTAAGAAGATTCCCCCAGCCATATGCCTAGTTTACATAAAGCCATTGAGCCCTTAATTTTTCATTCGTCCATCCTCCCCACACATCATATTTGGTTTGAATCGCTTACAATGACACTTCTCCCCGACAGAAAGGCTTAGATATTTACAGTAGAAGGGGAGTAGTGTAAGGGGGATGTCACTCAGAACTTCGGGGTGGTGATCATAGCTACATGAGTTTAGACCGCCTAACACGCGTTCTTAGAAAACTGGGGCTTGACAAACTTTCGATTGATGGACGAACGGAAATTTCAACTGATAATTTAACGCATTTTCTGGCTAGTTTTACATATTTTATTTACGGACGTATGGATTCTCAGGGTAACAACATTAAAACGATATAATCATTACAAATTAAAAGCTAACATGAAGTAATTAACGTTCATCTATAATGTAATTCTGATTATATATATATAAGTAAAATTTTAAATGATTAATTTTTTTAAATGGCTATATAACCATATCTTGAGAGAATATATTAGAAACTTTCATAAAATCCCTAGATTATTAGACCACAAACATTAATCCCAAATTAATTACAAAGTATTTTCCTAAAAATAATTTTTTATTGAATTTTAAAAAGCTATTGTATCTACTTTTGTGTATTCACACACCAATCCATATTTTCTGCATTTATCACTTTATTGCCCTCGGGGTGTATAAAATGAGTTTTCTTTTATAAATTCTAATTACTAAAATATATTAGGGCTCTTTTATATTATGGTGGTTCGACTCGTATTGGTACAGACTTGCACATGGTCTGTGTATATCTTGGCAGTGAACAAGTTAATATGCTCGCCGCCAGGTGGCCGAAACATGTTTTCATGTCTTGAGGGATTCATTTGACTTGAAGGGTAGACTTGCGGACACTTTATTCTCTTTTGACAGATATTGCACAGAGGAAGGAGAAGACCGTTGTAAATCATGTGTATCTGCTGTGACACGCACAAGGATGGGATGTTGGCATAGAGAAATCGGAACATTTTTACCTCCTTCAAGTATATACTTTCTCTATGGTGTTCAGGAGAACCAGCGGATCATTGGAAAACCATTAGTTGAGAGCTGGGCTAAGGTTTTCCTGACTTGGATTGTTTTTTTGTTTTTTTATCTGGTGTATATGTGTGTATATATATATATATATAGAGAGAGAGAGAGAGAGAGAGAGTGAGAGAGAGAGAGAGAGGGGGGGTGAGAAGGGGATTCTTGGATTATTCCATCACATAGACAAAGGAAGAGGTAAACAAGCCCTCTGTTCACTAGATATTGTTTGTTTGGTTTTGGTTTCATTCAGTGAAAACATTAAACATTATCTAAGTTAAATAATAATAATAATGATTATAGTTCAAAATTGCTTTGACACGTAGACAAAAAAAAATTGCTTGTGTGATTGATTGTGGTTTTCTCCCAGATTCCAAATATATCAATGGTTCGATTCTATGCACTATTGTTTGACCATGCGGAGTAAAAATCATCATTTCGCCAATTAGGCTATAGCATATGGCTTTTTGCCTTTAGTAAGCTATTTCCATTTATTATGGCTCCACCTTTGAACAGTTGTACTCATACGATGAACAAAATACGTTGAATATCATCACTGAGGGAACTGCATGGTTAATATTGGGAAATAACGTTTTCATTCTCTGGTTTTCGTGTGGTCAATCTTCCCTGAAATATAAGACAAATTTTGCACGTTGGTTCAGCGATGTTGCCAGCAAATCCTTCGTGCCCCAGTATACCTCCTTCGAACATAGCCGAAAGCATGGAAATTTGGCGACAGTTAACCGAGACAGAGTGAAGCTAAAGCTTTTCTCCATAAGATCTTCAGTTGCCTCAGGGGTGATATTCAGTGTACCCCTTCTTAGATCTTTGTTCTCTTATCAAAAACACACATATATATTTATACATATATATATATATAGAGAATTAATAGTGATAAAAATATT
>CABFOV010002289.1:5767-47479 GCA_902141375.1 Timema poppense | reverse complement strand
TCCATGATAGGCATTATGGTACTATTTTTATATTCCAACTTTTCTTTCTCAAAGATTTTTCTCAACGTTAGATAGCCTCACTGCAAATAGGTTTGAATAAAAAAACCTTTTCATCCTTCTTTATCTATGATTTAACTTTATTATTACCAATAAACTACGATTTTAAACATATACCATTTTTATAATTGCTATAATTAAAAATGTGGATACCAGATAACATGTCATTAGGTCTACTATAATTCTAGCCAACCTCTGACAAACTTTATTCGACATTTTTCAATTATTAAATTTATATATTGAAGGTCACTATTTAAGCTTCCAATCAGTGTTTGTCTAGAAAGAAAATGTAAATTATATATTTTTAGGAGGAAGCCGAAGTGATCTTTTGTTTTGTCGCTCAATACCAAACTTTGACTTCTAGGATGAGGGTCGAGTGTGCTAACCGCTCTCCCAACGTTACCCGTGACGTCCTATGATTAATTGCAACACATTAACATTTTCTATCTCCCTCGGAGTCACACATAACTAATTTTTGTAGATACATATATTATTTTTTCGTTTCATTTTTATTTTTCAGAGCTAAAAAGTAAAATGTTGCCATCTGTTTCGGTTGAAGGCAGGCAGCCAAGGGCCGTGTTCTCCCCGTGGAGTGTCGCGGTCCATTTACATCCCTCCCCCTGCTTATAATTACTCTCACCCCTCTCCCTATTTCACCCCGTCAACTCTGTGAGATCCTCAGGGGTCCTAATTGGTTCCTCACGGTTGTCGGCTCCTTCGCGCTTTTCGGTTCCCTAGAGATCTTTTAAGGTGTCATTTAAGGACACCACCTACTCGAAGGAGCATAAAAAACATCAACACCATCCTAAATTCAAAAACGTTCCTTTGTGATCTAGTAAAAAAATGTAATTCACTTGTTTTTAGAAGGCTAGATATATGTTTATAGCTATTTACTTTGATCTCCGAACTGAGGCATTTCGCGTGAAATGTTTATTTTGAGATAATTTCACCTTTTTATTATTTATTTTCTAAATTATGTAACTTAATATTATTATTTCAAGCGTGTAAGGACATGATGATACCTTTCAAATTAATTTTGTCATGAACCACAATTTGAAATAATAAACTACTTCTTAAATAAGGCAGGACTTTTGGACGTCTGCCACGTAACTTGGATCTGCGATAGACGGCCCTTTTAAAAGCTGTGTTGTATCCCTCAAACCCAATCCAAACCATTTAACTAAAGATACTCAACCAATCGGTTCGATTCAAATCACTCCGCTAAAATAGTGAATCCATACAGTTATAGGGAGGGTCCTTTAGAATTCGATATATTTTAAGTAGGTGACCTGGTGGTCTAGGGGGTAAAGGGTCAGACTTTTATGCTGGAGGCCGGGGTTCAATCCTCGGTCCCGGCAAAGATGTATCTCATTACCAAACTCTTCCTTCACCTCTGACAAGACTTCTTGTGAATGTGGGGAATGCCAGGCCTCTACCGTGGTTCGGATTCCACGTTAAACTGTAGGTCCTCCATTTCATCTCACAATCACCCTACCATTACACATTAGCGTAAGTGCGTATAACCCGAACGGGTAGTAAGACGCGGTGCTAATAATAATAATAATGATATATTTTAAATATAGGCCTATATATTCTCTACCATGGCCTCATGTCTCACTACACATTTGGTTTATACACGTATAATGTGTTGGGGATAAGGAATATGGGAATTTTAGAAACTTTACCTTAATTCTCTCGGAGGGAGAGTGGGCAAACTATTTGGTGAAAATTGTCCTTAATACATTCAGCCGGGATTTGAATCGGACCTCCCCATCACCACCAAACCAGACAAAATTAAGTAGACATTTTGACCACGTCAAAACAAGCGTGGGTCATTCAGTATCGATTTTTCACCAATATATTTACTAAAATAAGGACATTGGACGTCTTAAAGTGTTTTTTGTTTGCAATAATTTAGTCATTTGTTGAACACAAATGTTTTTAAAGATTGTATATAAGAGGTAAAATTGAAAATAAAGATCATAGTAAATATTCCCGTCTTAGTGAGAAGAAGGTGTGGGAAAAACCCAAGCAATGATCACACTGGGAAAACCACCTCTGGTACACCTAGCCGAATTTTGAACCTCCTCTACCTCCACCGTAAATTCAATCAATAGAAAGCCTGACTCCTCCACGTGGTTACAGGTTAGGATTCGGAGCACCTAAAATTTCATTTTGAGGGAACTCTTAAACGCACGTGCCTTACCATCTCTTTCCCACATGGTGAGACTCAACTAATTCCTATAGGTAGAATAAGGTATTTGTTATGACGAGAATAAGATAAGCTACTTCCTATGGAAAGCCGGTTTGCTTTGATGACAACTTGGACATGGTCCGGAGGAACTGAGAAAACCAAATCTGTAGACTTTAGTCTGTATTTTGTGACCTCCATACTAATCATTCAACATCCTTTTCATTGGACTTGTGAAGAACCTCCTGGCATGCTCCGCGTTATTGTGTACTCTCTCTTGCAGTAATAACAGAACTCGATATTATTATAACAGATGCGGGGATTGGTTCGTATTGTATTAGTGAGTTTATACACGCCAGGAATACTATGTGGCGCAGAGTTATCTGTCCTTGAGGCCACATCCTCACACCTTGGCATAGTCATAAGTGCGTCTGCTCACAAAACTAAGAATCCCGGATTCAATTCCCGGCCGGGCCAACAAATTATATATTTGGTGAAATTGGGACTTCTTATTTGTTGTATATGTTCTATAGTTTAGTTAGTTTGTAAGTTCTGTGCTAATATGATCAATCGATTCAGTAAGTTCACGTAAAATACCCCAAATTAAATGAATAAAAAGAACAATAATTTCACATAAAATGTTCTTTTACATAACTTCATCTATACTGAAAGTAAAATTCACCCATCTCGTTTGTTCCTACCACCCACACTCTCTTACTACCAGAAAGGGAAACAGTATTAATGTGAGATTTGCGATTGATGTTTAAAGCACCAAAGCTCGATATCTGGCCTAATGTGTGACAACGCAACAAGCATATCATCCGCAAGACTTATGCAGTAGATTTCTTGCTTTGTATTTTATTGTTGCCATAGCTAAGAAGGCTTGCTCACACAGATAGGAAGTTTAGAAGGGGAAAAGTATGTATGTTGCTTTTCTCATTAGGTTAAGGTACTCTTCCGCCAGTCCAAGGACAAACAAAAACAAAAAAACAGTCAACGATGGCTCACTCTTTATGTCAAATTGAACTTTTAGGGTGGAAGCGTCTCACGTTGGATGCCACGGCACGTGCAATTCAGAGAAACACTATAAGACAAAACTTTATTCATTTTCTTTATTTTCTTCGTGTTTTTTAAATATTTCTTAATATCTTTAACCCCTCAAAATTCTCGTGACACCCCTGACCGATCTCGCGGCTCACAAGTTGAGAATCCCTGGTCTAGACTGAGTATTATCTATCCGTCCAGAGTGTACTTTTTGAGCCTACGCCAAGCCCCGCGGCGTGACATTCTGCATGTGACAACCTGAACACCAGCGCCGCCATGCGAGGACGGGATGTGACGAATGTTGGACATGTTATTACTCTCAAGATCTATTTCCTCTATGCACGCACCCCGCTCTGTTTGGTGTATAATCTCTATGGCGCGTGACATGTCCACCTGTCCTCCTCGCGAGACTAAGAGATTCGTCTTAAGGTGGGGACGCAGGGAACGGGAGAAAAGGGCAGTTTTTCTTACAGTTTTTATAACAAATATATTTTCGTAAAAAATAAATCAAATATTACTTCTATACAAATAAAGAGTTTAATTTTCTTCACGTGGTGAACTCAACAGTTGTTGAATATCTTTCAAGGGTCTCCTGGAATTTAATGACATTTTTTTCTCTTCATTTATAAAGGTTTTTAGATAATGCCACTATGCTCTTGACAGATAGTCAATTAATGTAAATATCACTTTGTGAAGAAAATTAAAATCTATGTTCGTATAAAGCGATATTTGATTTATTTCGACAAAGAAAATGTTTTGTTAAAAAAACTGCATAAACACTTACCCTTTCTCGCTTTCCCTTCCCTACATCCCCACCTTAACATAATGACTTGAGTAAGTTGAGAGTGGGGAGGTGTCAAGTAAAGTAGAGATTTAAAATACACGTAACGTTTTCTGCTAAAATTTTTAGATTATTGAATTGCAGAGGAAGGGGATGTATTGGTAAAGACTTCGGCAGTGGCGGCTCGTAGCTAGAATCAGTGGGGGTGTTGCTCCAAAAAAAATTTAGCCTTTGTTTTAAAATTGTGTAAAAGGTAAAAAACATGTATAAAAAAAATTTATTCGGGAACTTGATAAAATCGTTAAAAAACTTTTTTACTTACTTTAACTTAAATTGTTACAGTTCAATCTTGATATATTCATTTAAAAATGAGATCCATTTTTCTTGTTTTAATTTGCGCAAAAAGTTCAATAATTTTTCCTTGATCTCTGGATGACAATTGAGGAAATTTTTCTCTATTGAAAGTACTGCAAGCGCATTTAGTCTTTCTGTTAAGTAAAAGAACCGAAAAATAAATGAATCAAATGGAATAGCTGGAAGCAGAATAATAATCGAATTCTACTCTTTTCTACACTTTATCACATTCAAGAATATGATACACGGTTTTTAATCTCAACACACGTTGAGTAAAAAAATTCCTTCCACCATCATGCCAGAGCCGGCACTGCGAAAGCAACAGTGCTCTCTCTAGCTGGCAGTCTCGACTTCCTCCCTACCCCCTCTTATGTGCGCATGCGCACAACAGTCAAACACCACGTCTCTGGCAGTGGGAAGCACACAGTTCCATACAAAGATTTTTGTATTTTTTTCATAAACTGGAAGATGACTACTGAAGTACTGACATTAAGCTTAAGGAATATATATTGTACTACGAAAATAAATAAAGAATTAAACAAATGACTCATTATATTAAATGTTATCGATAATATCAAGTGGAAATAGGGGGTGCTGCAGTTCCGCAGTGCCTATTCTCGAGCCGCCACTGGGCTTCGGTTGTGATATGGAACATCAGCACATCTTATCTACATCATATCCAATATAGATGACACAGTCAACCACCAAGTGCTATAGTCGATACGTGAATGAGAGAATAAAACGGAAATCTTTGTTATTGATTTATTGCAGACATCTCAAATTCGTTTGATCTTAGAGGTCACAGTGAAAATTTAAAATATTGAGAAGACTGCATTACAGAAAATTCAATATTGTACCATCTTAAGGGAAAAAAAATTTCAGTTTTTAAATCATAGCTATTATAAAAAGAAAATAAAGTTTATTTAACATTTTAATATTTGCTTTTATTTTTTCACAAAAATTTGAAACTTTATTTAAGCCAGGGTATGGTTGTTACGCTTAAAATATTGTGTTGAAGCTTATCTATCAAGCAATCTGGCAATCTGGCAAGTGTCCCTGGTTTGATTTCTGACAAGGCTGAAAAATGTATCATTGATTAAATTTTGGTTTTGCCTTTTCACAGTGAGGAATTTACGGCTGGGGCCTAGATAAGTTAGTTTATAAGTCGTGGTTCAGAAGGTGCACGTTAAACACCTCAAATAAATGTAAATTAACATCGTTGATGGAAAATGTATCTCCGTAAACCGTGAACGCTCGTGTGTCTTTTCCTTTTCATCTAATAAAATAGGTGACCTGGCGGTATAGGGGTAAGGTGTCAGACTTCTATGCTGGCGGCCGGGGTTCAATCCTCGGTCCCGGCAAAAATTTATCTGATTACCAAACCCTTCCTTCACCTCTGACAAGACATCTTGTGAATGTGAGGAATGCCAGGCCTCCACCGTGGTTCGGATTCCACGTTAAACTGTAGGTCCTCCATTTCATCTCACAATCACCCTACCATTACACATTAGCGTAAGTGCGTATAACCCGAACGGGTAGTAAGACGCGGTGCTAATAATAATAATAATCTAATAAAATACCTGTTCATACACATAGGTGATGCCAAACATTGCACATATTTGTTGCGCAAATTTAATCATTTTTGCGAATCAATCTTTGGTGAGTAAAGAGTAATAATTGTGTTTGCCAGCCTTACTTGCTAGATTTACACAAATAACTGCTAGTTTCCAAATGCTATATAAAATGGTGCGTTTCTACAACGTTTATAAGAGATCAATCAGTCCACATTGTGTGTTTGTTCAAAAGGTCCGCGGGCTACACAGAATCATGGATCATGATGCAAGTTTGACATTTTTGCTTTATCGTAACTTATTTGATAACTTTTTGGTGTTAATCTATTTAAAATAGATTAAATCGAAATATAAACTTTAAAACTTAGGAGGTTTCGATTGTATTTCTTCCATTTAAATATTAGGAAGATGCTTCGAAAATTTGAAAGGACATTTTTTGTATAAAAATATTCTAAAATAGAAAATTTCCCATCCTAGAGTAGTGACAGCATACACATTCGCACTTTAAAAACCAATAACGATCAGGACATTATCAATGAGAATATCAGAGATTGAATTTGCTACCATTAGGGATTTGGAGGGAATATTTATCGGTGAGCTCTAAATCTTGCAAGCTCGCCTTAAACACAGTGTTGACTTTTAGAACTAGTTTCATAGTCATATTGAGCACACCTCAAGTGCGGTGCTACACTAAATACGAGACTACACTTACCTAAACTCGAATGGAATGGGCCTGTTTCGCATATGAAACTGGCCGATCCATTCTGGTCTAGGTAGGTGTCGTCTTGTATTTAGTGTAGCACCGCACTTGAGGTATATCCAGTCTATGAAACTGGCTCTGAGTTATATAATGGATTAAATAACCAAGCTATTAATTATATTTATTAATTATGGATAGAGCCTCATTTAAATATAATCTTCAAATTGTACATGGGAATCGAACCCAGGACCTTTGACTTAGTACTCCAATGTTCTGAGCACTGAGTTATCCAGGAGTCGTCCCGTGCCCAGGGTCATTCTTCACTCGGATTTTAATGCAGAGCTCATGATGGATGTGTGGAAATCGTCAGCTACAATCCACATGAGTGATCAATTAAGATCACGAGCTGTCAGATAGCGCAGTCACAGCAACCTTCGACTAGACTTATGCCGCCAACGGTAGAATGGCAACTGTACGAATGCGCCAATCTATTACGTTTGCTAATCACGGCTATTGCCGCATCTAGATATGATACTATTTAAATGTTATTTATTATAGCTTTATTAGTAGACCTACACTTTAAAAAACCCGTTAACAAACAAATGTAATCGGTGGGGCGAAGAGGAATGTTTAGAGAAAGTGCATCTACATTATCTTGGAGGAGGGTTTGAAAAAAACCATACCCAGCTATAGCAACCTCATTAATTTGATAATTGGACAAATCCGCATATACATAATAAATATATTACTCGTCACCAACTGAAATCTGACCCGACTTTGAGTGTGTAACTTAATATTTTAAAATAGATAGTAGCGTTGTTGTTGCGGTAACCTTTTGACGCCTCGCGATGCCTGGTAGAGCCACAAGAGAAAGAAAGGCCTCTAATGGTTACGTTCAGCACAAGGCAAAGGTTGAACGTGGAGGGTGAGAGGAGATGACTCCGCAATAACGCATCCACGATAGCGTGGTGAAGAGATAAAGAAAAGTACCCTCAATGTTCCTGGCCGAGATTCAAACCCCAACCTCAAAGTCACCATCTATAGTTACAGTCTATTGCGTACCCTACTTCATAGACTACGTAACCATTGTTGCGGGTCAAAAGAAAGGGCAATAGTTTCCCTCGCACTTCAGCCCATAGCCACTTTCCATCCCCCCTCTCTCTTATCATCAACACCATGTCTTACTACGAGTCCTTTCTACAGTAGGTATTTAATTACTCTAATAGAGTAAATATGAAAAATATATAATTTATAGAATATTTACCCGCATTTGCGCGGGTTGAGACTAAGATACTATCCAGGAAAAAACACCTAAGTACATCTGGCCGGGATTCAAACCCTGACATCCACGTCACCGCCAAGTCGGATGAGATGAGCTAGTCATCAAGTCCTGGTATAAAATACTTTATTTCTATCTCGAGAATGTAGGATGTCACCGTTATGTGCTCATATAATATATCATGTGTGTATGCGTGTGTGCTCCATATCCTTCTGTCCCTAAGAGTCACAGGGAATGTTAGAGATTGTGATCGAGTGAAAAGGGAGGGCCCGCCTAGTCTTGACATCTCACTGTCATTGCAACACCCCCTCCTCACCCCTCCGCACCCTCCCTATGTCGTCTCCCGGAGATACTTCGGGAGTTGGTTACATCTTGATGGGCACTTGGTCTTGTTTCAGAGAGTCCTTAAAACAACCTTGTTATAGATGTTGCTAGGTGAGATAAACAATCTCCCCTTAAGGTGGAATTAAAGGGGACGTGAGTTAAGGATAGTGTTTTTGCAATTTATGTAAAAACATTTTTGTGAAAATAAATAAAAAAATGTATCCAGTATAAATATAGAGTTTAGTTTTTTTACATGTTGACCTCAAAATTTGGTGAATATTTGTCATGAGCATAGCGGAATTAGATGACAAATGTTTTAAATGAAGATAAAAAGTTGACATTTAACTACAGGACACCCTTGTCAGATATTCAAGAACTTTTGCTAACACTATGTGAAGAAAATTAAACACTCACACTAGAACAATATTTTATTTATTTGCGCCAAAATAAGTTTTGATATAAAAACTGTAAAATCAATGGTATTTTCTCGCGTCTCCTTCCACCCCACCTTAACTCCCTCCACTGGTTAGACCTGTCAAGGGCAGTTGAGTTCAAAAGTTTTACCAGCTACTGAAACACTTACTCATATGGTTACTACTTAGTAGTCACTATATAGACACAGTTTGTAAGAATTAGCACCATTCACAATTATTTACGAACAATTGCACATCATTATTAAGTTACACTCAATTACGAATTTTTTTTTCTCATGATGGCGTTTTTTAAACTTTGCTACGCTCCACCATAGTTATCTCGGGCTCCGTGAACTAATTTTAGAATATTCTCTAATCGTTTTTCACACTATAAAATGGCATCAATAATTAATATTACCAATGTTTTCCTATTTAAATAAATTTCATTTTCCAAAAGTGCAGCCAGAACATATGATGTTTTTCGTTTGCTTTGTGCATTTATACTTGTAAATTATTGTAACTGTCGTTATTGAATATTCATATTATTAGTGTGAAATTGTTTATTAGGGCTCCAGAATGGTTTTTTTTTGTGCAAGGGCTCCTTTGGTCTAAGAAGTTTGGCAAGGATTGCTCTATATAACAAATATTATTTAAACGTAATGCATAACTTATGAGATATTTTAAATCAACTTTTTTCCCCCACCCGTACTATCTCTACAGTCGGTATGTGAGTAAATTAAACGAACTAAATGACCTGATTCTAGACCAGTGGGTTTAAATCTTTTTATGCTCTCGTGCGTGCCCCACAACATGAATCCAACCAACCAATGAAAATGTTATTTTTGGTATTAATATTCGAGGTATTTAACGTACACTTTCTGAACCGACTGATTGTATCAGCAACGAGAATGTCTATGAGTGAGAGCGAAAGGGCCTACTAATTTTGACGGGAAGGGTATTTTCACACGCCTTCCAGGGTTCTTTTTACAAGCCACAATTGGCATGGGACCAACAGCTTTACCTCCCCTCCAAAGGAAGCCGTATTACGAATTTGTATCATTCTAGAAAAATCCGTTGACACTGGCCAAGTTTGAACCCGTTCTACCCCAAGATCAATAAGGTCGACAAAATGTTTAGAAAAAAAAACCATATTATTTTGGGTAGAAAAATAATATTAAAAAAGCATCATCTGTTTACTTTAACTTGAATACTAAATTATGTTAAATTAGTTGAAAAATCACACTTTAAAATAGGAATCGAACCCGGGAGCATTGACTTGCTATTTTAAATAATTAAATTACACATCCTTAACAACTTCAAGTTCCAACTTGTGTGTATTTTATATACATTAAATCTTAAAAAATCGTCCACTTTTTTACATGTTACTTGTTTATTTATATTAAAAAAACACCAAAAATATAAACTGATTCACAGTTGCTACGTTTCCTGGACATGATTTTGTTTTTAAAAAGTGTCCTTATGTATTGTCAGCCTATATAGCCACATGTAGAGGGGGAGGAGGGGTGGATAAAACCTTTGTATGGTCACTTGTTTCCAGCTTTATATTTTTAAATCGCAAAGGGAACGAAACTAATTTATTCTGCTCTCGACCATACAAGAGGTGAATATTTCCTCCTACCTCCCTTGGACCCACCCCTCTCCCCCACTCGTCCCCGGAGCCAGCCTGACGGATGACTTGTTTGGACGCGAGGCGTCTAAACATTGTTCGACGCGACGCTCTGTCTTTTCTCTTCGCACACCTCTAGTCTCTAACCTTACACCTGCAGGCCCACACCCATCTCTCAACCGACAGCTTAATAGTGACATGGGGATTGGGGGAGCCGTTGCCACGCCTGACTTTTCTATCCTTAGCGGCTGCATCGAAACGAGCATTGGCATTATGTTCATCCTGTCCCTTTAAATTAGATAATTCAACACGCTGATAGCACCTTACGGCTCTTACACAGTGAAGGAGGTAAGTTGTGATTGTTCTCTTTGAGTCTCGCCCAAAATGATACACTAGTGACTGCACGGGTATAATCTGCAGTTCGATCTTCGTAGTAAGAACCTTTTAGAGGCTACACAAAACAAACGTAGACTAGTCTACATTAATTGACAAAAGTGAACTATAAATACCTTACAGTGGTCGAAGAAAGCAGCTCTAGGAAACAGTTTAGCCTATAAACACTAGCATTTTTATACAATATATATTTTCATAGCTAATATTGCGATCCTCCACAAATAGCCATTCCTTTTCTTTTTTAATTTGTTGTTCAAAGATAAGTCAGTAGGTGACCTGGTGGTCTAGGGGTTAGGTGTCGGACTTCTGTGCTGGGGTCCGGGGTTCAATCCTCGGTCCCGATACAGATTTATCTGATTGCCAAATCCTACCTTCACCTCTGACAAGACATCTTGTGAATGTGGGGAATGTCAGGCCTCCCCCGTGATTCGGATTCCACGTTAAACTGTAGGTCCTCCATTTCATCTCACAATCACCCTACCATTACAAATTAGCGTAAGTGCGTATAACCCGAACGGGTAGTAAGACGTGGTGCTAGTAATAATAATAAAGATAAGTCAGTTTGTAAGTTGCGTATTTTTTTTAGTCTTGTGCAAGTTGAGGTGAGGGGATCATGCGGCACGTATGGGTGACGAGGGGCGTGTACACAACTTTAGTTAGGAGGCCTGAAGACACAGGATTCCTTGGTAGGCCGAACCGTTGATGGGAAGTTAATGTGAAAATGGACTTGAAAGACGCTGGGTGTCGGTTGGGGATTGGATGGAGGTTTATCACTTGAGTAGCGAGTTAACGTTCTGGTGGCCATTAGCTTTCGAGCTCCTCAAGAGCAAAGCTTGTTTAGTTTAGTGTGTTAGAAAGTTAAACAATCACAATAATAGTTTTAAAAAAACGTGTTATGTGTATTACTCTCTGTTAGGGAACTAACCCAAAGATAAAGAGGATAAACTTTTCTCCATTTGGCCTGCAGCCTCCTCGGCGTTGATATTCAGTGTAACTAATCTTGATAAAGATAAGTGTAGACATAAAGAAGGGGTGAAAAACATGGATTATTGTTGATTCTCAACCTTCGGAGTCAGAGCATAATCTGGCGTTTGAATATGATAGTACAGAAACTGGCAAAGCTGGCATGATGGTACAGAAACTGGCAAAGCTGGCATGATGGTACAGAAACTGGCAAAGCTGGCATGATAGTACAGAAACTGGCAAAGCTGGCATGATGGTACAGAAACTGGCAAAGCTGGAATGATAGTACAGAAACGGGCAAATCTGGCATGATAGTACAGAAACTGGCAAAGCTGGCATGATGTTACAGAAACTGGCAAAGCTGGCATGATAGTACATAAACTGGCAAATCTGGCATGATGGTACAGAAACTGGCAAAGCTGGCATGATAGTACAGAAACTGGCATGATGGTACAGAAACTGGCAAAGCTGGCATGGTAGTACAGAAACTGGCAAAGCTGGTATGATAGTACAGAAACTGGCAAAGCTGGCATGGTAGTACAGAAACGGGCAAATCTGGCATGATAGTACAGAAACTGGCATGATGGTACAGAAACTGGTAAAGCTGGCATGATAGTACAGAAACTGGCATGATGGTACAGAAACTGGCAAAGTTGGCATGATAGTACAGAAACTGGCAAAGTTGGCATGATGGTACAGAAACTGGCAAAGCTGGCATGATGGTACAGAAACTGGCAAATCTGGCATGATAGTACAGAAACGGGCAAAGCTGGCATGATGTTACAGAAACTGGCAAAGCTGGCATGATAGTACAGAAACGGGCAAAGCTGGCATGATGTTACAGAAACTGGCAAAGCTGGCATGATGTTACAGAAACTGGCAAAGCTGGCATGATAGTACATAAACTGGCAAAGCTGGCATGATGGTACAGAAACTGGCAAAGCTGGCATGATGGTACAGAAACTGGCAAATCTGGCATGATGGTACAGAAACTGGCAAAGCTGGCATGATGGTACATAAACTGGCAAAGCTGGCATGATAGTACAGAAACTGGCAAATCTGGCATGATAGTACAGAAACTGGCAAAGCTGGCATGATAGTACAGAAACGGGCAAAGCTGGCATGATAGTACAGAAACTGGCAAAGCTGGCATGATGGTACAGAAACTGGCAAATCTGGCTCATTACTATCAGTTTGGTGAGAAAAAGAACTGTATTCTGTTGATAGGTACGTATAGAAATGACTCAGGCCTAAGTATTCCCCTTTTTAAAATAAGGTGGAAAATGTTTAAATGGGAAAATGGCACTTAATTTAAAAATGTATAGTTAAAATGATGATTTAAATGCACGAAGGAGAAGTTTAGAAAATATATTTCAATAACTTATCTAGATAAATTATTTCCTCTTTTATCCGTACGTTCCTGCATTAAAATAATACAAATTATATTAATTTTAATTCTTAACTGGTACCTGTCTAAATCACAGGGCTAAATCAACGCAATCCTCATCGGCGCGCACGCGGACTGAAAGCTCATCTAGTCTGGTTTGCCGGTAATGGCGAGGTCGGTATTTAAATACACGATGGATGTACTGAGAGGTTGTTTTTTTTTCATAAATACTTTCCTCTTCTTCCTCCACTCAAATTCAGATACGTTTACTCTAAAGTTTACTTTACTCCTCCTTATCCCTTTTGATTAGCTATAATGCGTGTATCCCTGACGGATAGTATGATGGAGGGGAGAGGGGAGAAATATCAGCACACGCCTTTAGAAAGCAAATACAAGAGGATATCAGCATCAAAACAAAGTCATAGACTAAAATAATCTATCCTGCCCGACCCCTCAGAAATGGTGATGGCCTAAAATATGTCTAGAATGTTGATTTCCCCCCTCATATAATACACCTATTTAATTACAAAAAGAGAGAACTCCAGATTTTGGAGCATAGGGCTGTAATCTCTCTCACAAGTGTAGTAGATCCAATTAAGGCGGGACCCGGTTTGGTTTCCACACAGTCGAGTGATTCAGGGAGTATTTATAAAGCATCGTATTAAAGCCTACTTCTGTATAATCCCACATCCTCTCCCTCTTTGATCTCATTGGTACGTTATATTCGTCAAAAATAATAACATCCCTCTAAGCTTTCGGTTATGTTTTTAATAACAATTTCCAAGCCACTGTAAATTTTTTCTGTATGTGAAATATTACAATATGGTATTTTATTTTAAACAAGTGCATGGGTGAAAAGTTGAGGGGATTAAAATAGAGAAATATTTAACCCCACTTTGTGCACCATCCCCGAACCACCCTTATTTTCACCCCCTCGCGTTGAGGACATAATGGTGCTGTCACGTGTTTCAAGAGCAGACCTCCCCCATCCTTCCTATTTCAAAATCCACCCTTTTGGTACAACCTTTGAACCTAGAGGTGGGGGGACGCCTTTCAAGCAACAGGCGGGCTATTCGCTGGCAAATTTCCACCCTCACCTCCCCTTCTTTAATACCCCTGTGCTCCCAACATCAGCTAGCCCTTTTTAAGCAGAAAACAAATTTGCATATGAAGGACATCAACGAGTACACATACTCTTTGAATGTGACGATAAATTCAAAATGGAGTTTTTTTCTTTTCGCTTGAACTTTTAGAAAAAGTAGTTTTAATTATTTTATGTCAGGCGGCACAAACCATTCGTACGTAGAATTAGATATGGCTGACAATCAAAAACATTTAATATTTGTGTATATTGACACCCCATTTGCCACCTTACTTTTTCATTTCTTCTCTATGAAAATTCTTTGTTTTGAATCCCGGTGGGGTCACAATGGTGCGGTAGTAGGTGGGGCGTGAGTGAGATTTGGAGTTCACTTGAAGCGTGATCCAGATGGTCACCCACACTAGTGGCTGAGTGGTCTAGGGTGGCTAGATTTTCTACACTCTTGACCATCGTTGACGGAGAGGTTAGCATCCCAAATTCATCTGCGTGTAGTGATGTAGTTTTTTCCTAAGAGTTTTCCTATACTCTCTTCCCGCAAATACAGGTACATTTCCTCTATATTTAAATCTTACTCATTCCTGTCTTATGTAAATGTGGGTACAGCCTTGAGGGATAGTAGACGTTAAACACATAAGCTATCTGTCCATGTATATTCTTAACGATTACAATACAAATAAATTATTTAAATATAAAATCGTCTTAGTGTTGTGTTTTCTGGTTCTGCAGTGGCTAGGAGGGCTATTATTGATCTGTTAAGAAACCTCTAGCCATCTCAAATGAATTCGTGTTCTAATTCCGTCGGAGTATTTCGAAAGGAGACGTATCAGGCAGAACACGAGCTTCTTAGAAGTCTTCAAATACTAGTTATATTATTAAGGTGGCCGCATACAGGAGAGATGAAACTGACTTTATTTAAGAAGTGGTTCACACCAAAATAAAGGCGAAAGGTAAAATCGTGTCCATATACAGTAAAATCTGGATAATTTGTCATTGGTTAGTCCAAACTCACCATGATTCCCTATAAAACTCTTATTTAAGTTAACGGTAAAAAAAATTTTTTTGCATTTAATTTGAATTTTAGAAGTAAATATTTGAATAGTTCAAAGCCTATCCATTGTTAATTTTTTAGAGTATGTACTCATTTCATACCTAGCTTAACTATCTTTATCCAATAACCCTAATATGTCAATAATGTCATATAAAGTGATAGTTACTGTCGCAAAGTAAAAGATAGCACCAGAGGCGAGCGGGATTCCTAGAATATAGTATGTGCTGACTTTGATTTCCTTGCTTCTGTGTGACAGTATAATAACGTGATGCTTTGACTGATTTTAAGTTTTCTTCTTTCTTATTTTAATATTTACAAGTGTATATGTTTTATTATAATTTTTTTTTCCACATGTACATACATTATGTATGTGCGATTGTTTATGTATAATATATTTTGAAGTTATTTATTTATTTTGCACCAACTGCCTGGACACTCATAAAAACGATTAGTTCGAATTTTTTATATTTCGAGTTCTTTTTAGATACATCTTGGACTTTGAATTAAAAAAGTTTTACTTTACTTAACATTTTTGTGTAATTTTTTAAAATTATTATTCAAAGCTAATTTTATCTTATTTTCAAGGCCTTTTCATCCAAAGTGAAAGTAAATGGAAAGAAGCATATATTCATCCTTTCCCAAAAAAACAAACAAAAAAACAAACAAACATATATACTTAAAAGGTCGTAACAAAACATTATATGATAACTGAGGAGTGTTCTAGTGGTTTTGAAGTTTCAGAACTCCCATTAACACACTAAATAGCAAAGTTTGAAGTTATTTACCTTAAAGTAAAATGTGTCCGCAACACTCTAGTTCTTGCATAATCAACAATTGTTTCGAGATATCATTTTGTCCCCCTTGCAAACTATGCGGTACACAAACCCAAGACCCCACAAACTTAATCCCCTCCCCAATAGGGCCTACAGCAACAACTGTGTACTTCACCCCTCAAGAATTGTCCTTCCAGGAGTGTATCTTTTGTCCTTAACGAACAAAAGAGCTCGTCCTCCTCTTTAGCCACTGTTCACATGCACGACAATACAGCTTGCCCCCTAGCAAAGAGCGGACTAGGTTAGCTGCCATTCATTGGAATTATTGGGTCAGATTTATGTACACGCTGATTATGCGTTATGTGCTCCGTGGAGGATATATACTAGAGAGAGAACTGCGTTACATCGAGTATGCACCGTGGAGGATATATACTGGAGAGAGAACTGCGTTACATCAAGTATGTACAGTGGAGGATATATACTGGAGAGAGAACTGCGTTACATCGAGTATGCACCGTGGAGGATATATACTGGAGAGAGAACTGCGTTATGTCGAGTATGCACCGTGGAGGATATATTCTGGAGAGGAAACGTGCACCTTATAGACTTGAAGCTGGACTTAATAGAAAATTGTAAAGGAACGATTTTATTCTTTACTTGATACATATACATACAGGAGTTATTCTATTTTTAATATTAAGTTTGGAATAATAGCTATTTGTTATAATTCACAGCTTAATTTAAGAACAAGGAAATAAGAAAGTAATTTAGAGAAATTAAACCCAAACATGCGAGGAGATAGGATGGGACAGCAACCGAAAGTTGTGAATCTAAATACATGTCATCATTTAGAAACCGTCCCAGGTGCATCCAATCGGCATATTGATATTAGCGTCCTCATCACCGACATTCCAGTCTATTGCGAGACATAGTCGACACCCCTTACTACCCGTAGAAGCTATCCACGATAAGGAAACCTTTCAAAAAGCTTTTTGTAAGAAAATCGAGCAATATACTATTGTCACGTGAAAGTGAAAGGAACATTTTAAAATGAAATATACTCGTATTTGATGGAAGGGAGAGATAGAGAGTGTTTTAAGCTATATATGTCAAACATCTCAGTATACCCGCATGGAATTCGAACACCTGACCTCCCTGGCATGGAAAACCGAACACTGCTTCTAACTCCTACACTATCCTGGCCAGACTTGAAAAATGGGGGACTTATAGGTGCATTATTGCCTATTGCCACTTCACAGTGGTTCACGCGTTTCCTCTTCTATGTTTTATCCTCCCAAGTGTGCTCTTTCAGGGACTGTCTGCTAATAAATAGGGGAGGGAGGATGCTTTCCATACACGCACACGCACGCATGTGGAGACAATTATTGTTGCCACGTGAGAATTCGGCCACAAGTTGCCTACCAGTTTGGGGTAGCTTCTGTGTTTTCTTCACTTGGGGTCAGATCTGTTCCCTACCAAACTATGACTATATCACTGATGACTCGGACAAACTGATTATCAAAATGTATTAACATTGAGTGTGACTTAGTTTGTTTCATCATACATTTTCAATTCAAAATAGGGAACACAAATCAATACAACAAAATTTACTTTGATACAGATACAACCGTTCCTGCTGTACATAATTCAATTAAATTTAAATGTGTGGAATGCCAAGCCTCCACCGTGGTTCGGATTCCACGTTAAACTGTAGGTCCTCCATTTCATCTCACAATCATCCCACCATCACACATTAGCGTAAGTGCGTATAACCCGAATAAGTAGTAAGACGCTGTGCTAGTAATAATAATAATAATAATATTTACGAGTATGTGGAAAATGACATCTGGTCACTGGAATCAACGGCTAAGATTTGCTTTGGTGCGCCATTGTTTACCATTGAGCTAGTCAGGAATCGTTCCGTGCTCAGAACCATTCTTCGCGTAAACTTAAATTTATGTATTTATAATATCCACACCGATATACACGTGGAAAAAAAAGACTTCAATCTCGTTTAGTCTTATTTTCCGGCGATGGTCAGATCAGGGCACTGGTGTACCGAGATGGTTCATAGATGGTTTGCCACTCTCTTATCGCGCATTATAAGGACACATCCTCTAAAATCCTGCGTTTCTAATCCTAGCCTCGTTAATGTAAATATGTGGTTAGCCTGGACGGATAGTAAAACGTGCTGAACAAAAAATAAATAAAAATAAATTTTGATGACTAACATTTGTCTCGCTAAACATAGATTAAAGTTTTAAAAAAAAAGAGCATTATGTACTCAAATGAATGGTTAGCACGTTGTTGTAATTATGAAGAAAGTAATTTTAATAAATTGTTATACACGCCAACACAGACATTCGTAATGAGACAATCTTATTAGTCACTCAACATTACTATACACTGCTCTATAATAATTAGCAGTTGGCATACTTAAAAGTTAATCGAATCGTGAGAGATAAGATTTAAACTCCATTTCCCAGTCCCACCCTTCCTTCGTCACCATTCATTTACTTTTTTTTTCAAGTCTTAAACGCTGAATAAAATCTTATATCTCTATTTATAGGTCTTGGAAGATTAAAGTGAGCATAAAAATAATCCTAAGTTTAAGGGTGAATAGTTGTGGGCATGCGCACATCTCATCATTTCGTGGCCTGGGTGTATCGGTCCTTAACTCCAAGATAAATAAACGTAGCACCCATTATATATTTATTTATTTATTTATCACTTTAATTAGCAAAAAGAATAATTTAGATACAAAGTTGAAGTAATTTGTTTGTTAATTACTTTAAGAGCAGTAAAAACTTATAAATACAACAATTTTTCTTTTTCAATATAAGGTTGTAAACCCTATAAGGCAAGAAATGGCGTTTCCCCCGTCGCTAGCCCTGTCATTATAAGTAAATTACCTGACAGTGTAAGGAGAAGGTATTAGGAGTCGTAACCACATAGTCCAAACACCTCTAAATTAGCTCATTATGGCGTTTCCAGCTTTGGTAATCTCTTAGACGTTATCTCATAGGATAAGTAGGCCTATTCCATGGCTTAGTGGATAGAGTGGTTAACCACATTTTTGGAGGTTCTGGTTCAATTCCGGGCTGTAATGAAGATATTTACTATTTAGATATGTTGATCACAAGTCTAGAAGACTTAGACGCATTTCCCGATAATAATGAATATATTTAATGTTTAGAGAAGTCAAACACAAGTCTAGGGGACCCTGGTTCAATTTAAGGTAGAGTTTAAGATATTAACTAGCCTATTGAAAGGAATTAAATACAAGTCTAGCAGTTTGAATCGATTCTCGAAGATCATGAAAATATTAAATAGTTATAAAGTCGACCACAAGTTTAGGAAAACCTGATTCCATTTTGGTTGGGAGTTAACGGGCGTATATACTATTTGTAAACATTTTATCAAGCCGATTAACTTTTCTTTTCTCTGATAGATTGATAGTTCAAACAATACAATTGTATCCGAGGTTAAAATAAATTAGTAGTTGCGCACTGCACCCCAAAATAAGTAGACCAGCTTTCTCATGATAATGTTGACACAAAAGAAGTAGAATTAAATCATAGTCGGTTAAAACGTCCTACTCCATAATTTTATATCGGTTCGGACCCTGAAACTTGTTTTTTGCGGCTAAAATTGATTGAATTTTAAAATATAATTATTGTAATTTCATAGATATTGTAAATAATTATTAAAAGTGACCGCCACAGATCACATGCCCTTGCGTATGAATGCGTGAAAGTTTATCTAGTAGATTTTCCAGCTAGGTAAGGTTGAAAACTTCGTTGTATTTTGTTGTCATCTCTCTCTAGACCAGGAACAATTCTGTTCGTTTCCCTCCATGTCTTGTTTGAATAATAGTATAGGGCTAGTCGACCAATTAGATCGTCAGCAGCTCGACTAATTAGTGGTTGAATGGCTGGCATTGTCAGACAAGTTTCGTTTGATTGCGATACACATTTTTTTGTGGTTGAGGTGAATGGCCGAGCTGCTACTCTCTTTTGGTTTTCTTATTTTGGTTTTTATTTGGTTTAATTTCTTAAGAAACGTATAAGCGCAACCGTGGGCACACGGATAAAGATGTCAGTCTCGTTCTACCTGATTTAATGATTTTGGGGAGGTTGGGGTCTGAGTCCCCGCCAGCTATACTAAGATACTTTTTTTTTTCTAAATAATTTCCCCCTCTCCCTTCATATAAAGGCAGGTACGCTTTTTTTTAAAAAAATCTACAGAACTCGCGCCCGCTTCAGTGAACGAATGGTCTGAGGAGTCACTCTAGCGTCCGACTGGCCTGTTTCTGACGAAAATATTGGGTTTAAAATCCCGGTCGGTTCTATTGAAGATCGTTTTTCCTAAATGGTTTCCCACTCTCCTTCCACACAAAAGCGAGTAGGCTACATCCAAAATGCTTCCTTCCTCCCCTCTATCCCGTTAGAGTAGTTACAATCATATGCGGACAACCTGAAGAGGTAGTAAGACACAGTGATACAAATAAGTTACTCGCTTCTCATTACATAAGTGTCAACATGGTAGACGGGAAGCGCCAACAAAGGCCCGCGCCGGTCGAAACCAATTAGGTTACCGATAGTGGGGTTTGGATCTGGGTTGGGTGTACTGAGTTAGTTTTTAATAGTTTCTCACTTTCCTCATCTCTATACCTCATTAGTGTAAATATGTGGATCGTTCGAACGTGGAGCATAGGATAAAAACGTGATATGCTTGGAGGTAGGATGTGTGAAACCATGGTAGCGAGACGAGATTGAACCCTGGGTCGTGACTTAGAACGGGGCTCATACCATACTTGCGGTGACCCAAGCCCGGTCACTGGATAGTTGGACGGACATAAGACATATTCACATATCTACTACTCTGATGGGGTAAGGACGGTGAAGGTACAATTTAGAGGGAATGTATCCACATTTGTGTGTAAGAAGAGTGGAAAACCGTTTAGGAAAATATAGATTAGGACATCGGGCTGGAAATGAACCCTGAACCCCTAAGACAACCGAGACTACTACTGCCTTTTGTACGCGTGATTATCGGTGTAGGTAAAGTAAAGTAAAATAATTAAATGGCCATGAAACAAATTTTTTACTTGAGTCTAGAGGTGTTGCTTATGTTAGAGTTTAGTTGTGATTAATATTGAGCAAAATAACAAATTAAGTATACTGCCTGTATAGCTAATCTACTAATAAAGGTAAGTAAGGTGTATACTAAAGCACAAGCTACCTTTATTTTTTATTACAATTTGAGCTTTGAACTGCAATGTTTATATGTTCCAGGGCCCTTGGGCCACAGTTTGGGAACCACCTTTTTTTAGATTATACAATCATTGTAATGATATTGGTTTGGATTAATCTAAATTATGTAAAAAGTCATGGATGGAGGTAAATTTTATTTAAAGTAATATATGTAGAATATCCTTTTAAGATTAATCCATGAAGAAACACGAGCTTCTCAGAAACAATGGGAAAAGGATTTCACCACTAAAATATATTTTTTATACCATCTTTCTTATTAAAAGAATAACTGCGTCAATTTTTGTTAAAAGGAACAACTTCATAGTATTTGGCAGAAGACGCCATTTCTCTATACCAATAAGAAGCTAGCCTTCACAAAACCTGTCGCCAGGACTCTTTCTATTAGTTGAATTTCACACTCTTGAAAAGGGGAGAGAAAGGCAAGGAGTATGTTATATATAAACCATTGTGCGTATGTTTAAGGTATCTCTGGGATCCAAACATCTACACCGAGATCCCGCTCACGCACAAGTCAGTCTAATACAGTATAATATAGATCACATCAATATCACAAGTGTGCAGTGATATAAAAAATTTAATTGAAGTATGTACAAGTAATTAACAGGTGTAATTTAAATAAACCGTGTGTGAAATAACAGCCATCAACATTTCTCTTTCTTCAATTTTATTAATATACCGATTTAATTAGTGCTCGAACACGGAGCTACAGACAGCTGGTTAAACGGTATCTTTTCCGCACAGTGATGATAGGCGCTCGATCACGGAGCTTTAGACAACCTATAAATCATCACAGCATTTTTATATCAGGGAATTAATCCGTAGTGTTTCAATCGACGCCCAAAGCGGGGTGATTGATTCCATAGTGTTTACAATTGACGCCCAAAGCGAGGCGCGATAAATCCATATAATTACAACATTATAGCTAGCATTGACAAAAGGTCACTTTAATTAGCTTTCCGTGGATACATGAAATTATTGCTATTGATGTTAAATAAAAAAACTTACTGCACAGGAGCGAGGGAGGCTAGTGATGATGGTAGTGAATGAAGATTGAGTAGAATAGTTTCTTTCTCTCGTTGGAAATGATAAATTCTTCGGTACTACTATAGAAAAAAACACTTTTTACTCACTTTACACCATGCTGTCACAATTAAGAATAAACTTAACCGCAAAGAAATTGATTTTCATCGGACAAATATCAGGGGCTCGGTTGTGACTCCAACATAGTAACAAATCTCCATATTTTCACGCATGCATAGATGTTAATTGACACTGTGTGCTCTATCTCTTATGTATAAGCTCACCTGCAGTAGATCTAGTAGTTCCCTGAATTGTCAGCTAAGGTTCCAAGTGTAGCAACCTTTAATGGCGTGGATGGACGTGATTTCATTAGCCGTATAAACACCGAAAGGTCTGGGGCCACCTCCCTTTATTTTTTTTGGTCTTCTTTTTTTTTATCTCTTTCTCCGTTCTCGCGTAGGAATACGTGACTGGTTTGGAGTCTTGGCTTCAAAACATCCTGTTGCATCGCGAGAAGTGAGATAATGGAGGCAAGTAAGCGAGAATGAAACAAAACCACATGACATGAACTGAAGCGAAGATTAAGGGAAGACACAGTCTGTTCTAAGAAAAAATTGAATCGCTTTTTATTAACGTCAAACTAAGCTACACATCTACAAACAATTAAAGTTGTACCCACTTCGATAGTCACGTGGTCTAAGCACTATTTTCACAGTAAACTAGACAGCTGATTACGGATACATCGAGGTTCGAATCTCAGTCGAGTGTACTGAGGGGAGTTTTAACACAATAGTTTTCTTCTCTCTCTCTCTCTATCTCCACGCAAATGTGGGTACACTTTCTTTAAACACTGTTGAGGAACAGTTGGCCAACTGTCTTTAAAACAAAGGCAACATGTTGGCAATGTTTCAGGGGAAATGTTTTCTAGTGCGTACTAAGTTTCAGAGAAGTAGATAACTTTACTTCTAGAGTCACTCGGCTGGATTACACAAAGCTAGGTTCAGGTATTAACCCAACCTCCTCTTCACATAATCCTATCTCACAAAGAGCTTATGCAGACTGCCCATTAAGATTACAATGGTCTCTTTATTACGAACATGTTAAATGAGAGTTTAATTAAGGTATCGGGTGATATGGGGTCTAGAGGTAAGGAGTCACACTTCTCTACTGTGTGTCCGGGATTCAATCCTCGGTCCTGGCACAGATTTATCTGATTGCCAAACCCTTCCTTCACCTCTGACAGGACGTGTATTTATCACAACTTGTGAATGTGTGGAATGCCAGGCCTCCACCGTGGTTCGGATCCCATGTTAAGCTGTAGGTCCTCCATTTCATCTCCCAATCACCCTACCATTACACACTAACGTAAGTGTGTACAACCCGAACGGTTGTAAGACGCGGTGCTAATAATAACTAGTGTATCCTGGTAGGCCTATGGTGTTTTATATTTTAGGTATGTTCCCGTTCTATTTCCATTTGAAAACTTCTTACCTAAGTATCATTAGACGAAAATTAACTCGCCTAGCAAATACAACGGACTCTAAACTTACAAACTAACTTTACATAAGACCACAACCCTTAAGAGGTGGCTTGTTACCGCTTTCTTGAAGACATATTTTTTACACTTCGGCATTTTTTATGAGAATGATCATTTGTAACTCTATAAGCCGATCTAAAGCAACCCTCAATATTATTTCAAATACCCTTTCTTATTAATAAATGACTTTGTTTATCTCAGGAAGGATAAAAATCTGTTTATCCACATTTAAATTAAGATTAGAACTGCCACATTTCGTATAAATGTATAAGATCGTTAAGATAAATTAACTTTACTTAATATTTTCATTAATATTTTTTAATTCTATTAGAAATATTATTTTTTGCCTTCTTTCAGTGTAAACCATATTTGAAAATAAAAACCACTTCTTAATCTTTCGTGATTCCTAAATGTCTGCATTGTGTATCAGCGTTACGATAGGTGTCCCCGCTTTAGCCAGTTGTTGTCTTAATTTGCATTAGTTTAACTTTTTCATATAGAGAAGTATTGTAATCGTGAAAATTTCCTACCTCGATATTATGTTGATTCTTGAAGTCTTATGTGCTCCCAAATTTTTAAAAAAAGGAGCCGGTGTTAAAATTATGTCTGTCTTTGTGTAGCTACAACTGAATTGGTTTTAGTACATTTCATACAAAGGTCTAAATGTTGTATGATCATACCTAGAACTGGAATCTTGATTTTAATTCTAACTTTGAAATTAAGTGTAGCTTTCAAATGACTTGTTATTGAAAATGCCAATTTTTTTTTTCATTTAAATTTTATATCTGGAGCCACACGATAAATAGTACTGTCAACATGCTTTTTGGAGCAGTTAATAGTAGTTTACTAATGTTTAATTTTGACAATTAGAAATATTTCCATTTTGGTTCGTTGTAAATCTAAGGGCAGTTTACTAATAGCTAAATTTTGAAAATTTAAAGTTTTTCTAAAGTATGTTTAAGTTTTAGTTCAAAATGTTCAAACAGAGAGTATTTTACATTATAAATATCATTGTATACTTATTTTTCAAAGGAAAAAACTGATGAGAGTAGTTAAATGATTAATAGTAATAAAGTATCGAAGGACTGGATGACTTATGATGATTTCATACTCTTTAAAAATTTTGAAAACTTTAAATTTATATTTTATGTGTCGTACCAATATTCTACTTTATAATAACTTGTTCTTGACTATTTAAATTATTATTATTTAGTACCGCGTCTTACTACCCGTTCGGGTTATACTCATTAAGTACTAATTACGCTAATGGATTAGGAATTGGGAAGGTTGAATTAGAGGAAGTTAACCCGCATTTGCGTGGAAGGAGAGTGGAAAACAATTTAGGAAAAACCACCCCCAGTTCACCCGACCGAGATTTGAGCCTCGATCTCCCCATCCTCGGCAGTCGAGCTCAACATTACTAGCGCGTTAGCCAACTACGCCACCGAGGCGGGTGACTGTTTAAATGATTAGTAATATGCTTACTTATATATTTGAATAAATTCACTTTGTGATTTCGACATAGAGACAACGTAGCAGTAGACTTAATACTTATGCATGCACTTTTTGACTCTTTATTCAGCCTTTATTTACCAACTAAAAGTAACTTGATGATTTGTCACTATAAACGGTTTTATTAGAGTTTTTTTTTCGTTGACATCAATTAAGCTTTATATACTTTTTCCTCTCCCTATTGTATGGTATATTTGGGGGTGTGAGCCATCGTTAGCACAAAGCTACCCCTCCTGGTAAAATGTAAGGGACGAACCTTATCTTAGTTGCAGTTCCCTGCGGCACACCTTGAAATCAATACAGACCCGTTTCTTGAAGAGTCTTTCTTGCTTGTTATGTGGTAGATCCTTCCCTTATCCTCCCCAACCCACAGCCAGCCACCCCCAGATAACAAGCATTTCTGTGGAATAGGGGAGAAGGAGGAGGGATTGCGGTTGGATGTAGTAAGGGTTGAATTTTTCAAGGCTATCTCGCCTTCCTTAAGGAGCAAGGATATAACAATATAGAAACGGTATTTCTTGAATTTTGGTCCAGGTCGATTTTATCAAGGCTACTTGGTCACCCTTGAGAAGCAGGGTGTTTCCTGGAGCTAAGTACAGGTTGATTTTCTCAAAGATACTTTGCCACTCTAGAGAAGAAGGGTAAAAGAGAATGTTTCTTTGAGCTCGGAATTGGTTGATTTTCTCAAAGATACTTTGCCACTCTAGAGAAGAAGGGTAAAAGAGAAGTTTCTTTGAGCTCGGAATGGGTTGATTTTCTCAACGATACTTTGCCACTCTAGAGAAGAAGGGTAAGAGATACAGTACATAATTTTGACTCTGGTTATTATATTACTCTTCTCTCGTACTAGTGATCCCGTGGACTAAGGTGTCGGTCTCATAATAGACCGAAATACAGTTATGGCACGAGGGAGGTTTGAATCAAGACCTAGATGCACTGGACAGGTTTCAGGGGTTGATTTTCCCTCACGTTACCTACTATTATGGTTTTATCTCTTTATATCTCCACGCAAGTGCAGGTATACTTCCTCTAAAACGACCCTACTATCACTGGCGAGTGTGCAAATAAAGATATCAGTCTCGTACTGTTGCATCACGCTAGTGTCGGTGAGATTGGGGTTCTAATCCTTGTTGGATGTAGGGAGATTTTCCCTAAATGGTTTTCCACTCTTTCTCTGTCTGTCTGTCTGTCTGTCTGCAAATGTGGTCACGTGGAGACGTGGAGCACGGGAAAACGTGTTCGCTAACGCACTTGACTGATTCAGTAAAATGCTTGTGTTCGTTTTACCCTGAACCCAAATCTATCGTAATATCTAAAGAGGAACTTGACTGTAAAATGTAGTCTGTTGTACAGTAACGCAAAGTAGAAAATCCCATAACCACCCTCCCTCCACCAACTCCGCACATCAACAACTAAAGAAAAGAGCAACATTTGAAACTATTCACTGACATAAAACACTTGATTATGAAAACAGTCCACATAAAAGGGTAGGAGGAAGAAAAGAGTTTTAGGGGTTGGTTTTTTTAAACAAAATGGCGCTCCCCACTTTTTCTGTAGAACTACCAGGAAGAAATTCCTGAAGGAATAGTTGGGCAGAGAGGAAGTTTGTAGTCTGTAGTCAGGCAAGTCAGGAGGGCGCAGGGAGGTGGCGTGCCTACAGCCTATTAAACGACGTAGGGTTTTTGAAGGATAAAGAAGAAGGGGCGGGTAGAGGGCAGCTTTAACAAAAAACAAAACAAGGGCTGCGTCGCTCATAAAATATGCAGCCTCTGCGTAGTTGCCGCGCTAGAAGTCTTTTTTTTGACCGGCATGAGTGGACCCTCCAAGGGATATAGATTGGTTTGAGAGGTTGGTTGGCGTTAGTTTTTTTTTTTTAGCACTGCGTCTTTTTACCCATTCAGGTTATACGCTTATGTACGAATCACGCTAATGGTTTTAGGGATGTTGACGGTTATATTTATAGTGAGAGTATCCGCATTTGCATGAAGGGAGAGTGTAAGACTATTTTGGAAAACCAACCTCAGTACACCCGACTGAGATTCGAACCTCAATCTCTCTCTCTCATTACAAGTTTAGTTTACTGTGAGAGTAACACCTTAGACCACGCGGCCACAGAAGCGGGTCTTAGTGTTACTTCTTTGTTGTTTATCTCACAGGGTAGAGACTGGCATGCAAGGTGGTTTCAGGTGGAAGTGTATAAAACGCTAGCAAAGGTCAGCATTTTTACAGTTTTTATATCAAAACATTATTATGGTCTAAATAAATCAAATAATACTCTAGTAAACATATTTGAGTTTAATTCTCTTCACATGGCAACCTTCAACAGTTATTTAGTATCTTTCAGGGTAGTCCTAGAGTTTAATCACACATTTTTTCTCCATTTAGAAAGTTTGTCATCTAACACCGTTATGCTCATGACAGAAATAACAATATATGTCTAATGAAGCAGTATTTTATTTTGGCAAAAATTATTTTGATATAAAAACTGCAAAAACACTGCCCAAACTGCGAAAACACTGCCCTTGACTCGCATGGATTTTTGTGGTAGGGCCCAAAGTGTAAATACTGATATACGAGGTGGCTTCATGCGAAACATGTGTTGTTGGATCCAAGATGTAGATACGTATCTGAGGTGGCTTCACTCGAACATTTAATGTTTAGTTATTTAACGTGCACTTTATAAACACACCAATTATATAAGCAGATGACATACAAACAAACGTATCTATTATAAGAGTGTGCACTTAATACTACACACCAAACCAAATCACCTAGATATTTATCAATTGGATAGGAGGAGGAGACCGTATACAAAAAGTACATTTTTACATCAGCACCACGCGGATGCCAATCTGGATTCTCTAAACTTGTGGTTTAACCCTTCTAACAAACTATTCATGAAGACGAGCAAACACACACACAAAACACACACAGTAAAGCCCCGTTAGACCAAACTCTCGTAGTATGAAATTCCAGATGATCTCAAAACAATTTAAATGTAATTACAATATAAATAAATGTAGGTATTATATTTTTACATTTTTGGACATTTTTTAAAATAAATCTAAAAAGAATTACATTAAAAATTAAAATATATTATGTCTTATACTTGTACATTTATAATCACTGATAATTTACGTGAGGAATGAAACTGCTTGTGTGACTTCCGTGAATGATCTTGTGGACCCCCTTGGCCCTGGACGAGCCTCGGGGGTCCGCGGACCCCACTTTGAGAATCTCTGGTGGAAATGATAGGACCATAATGTAATCCATCAAGGAAAGACTGCTGCCTTTCAGGATAGATGGAGTGTACATGTGTTTTATTTTAACTACAGGTGTCCTGTCTTTCAAAATATGGTCGATCCAGTGAGAAGGGGAGCATATTTTCCTTCCCTTGATTTACTCTCTCGTTTTTTGTTTCATTTTATATTGTTTCGTGTTTCCAAAGCCTCCAAAAGCCACGTGTATTTACTCATGCCGGAAGTGCACAGTCCACAGTCAGAGAAAGAAGAGAGGGTGTTTTGTCCCGTCATGTTGACAGCAGTGTTGTTACAACACCGTAGGACCCACACTGCATTGCGCGCAACTAAGAGGGATGGTGGGTGGGTGGTTGCCGCTGCTACCCCTGCTACTATTTGAACACAGACATTTCCTGATTGGGCGGGGCCGACAGTTTGTTTCACTCACAAGTCCCAGAGAAATTTACTTCCAACGTGATTTAAAAAAAAAGGGAATATGAATAAAACAACTTTGTTCTAAACAATAGCAATGGGCCAACCAAAATACATCTCATAGCAGAGTCAGAACGTGACAACCAATGAAAACTTTTTTTTTTATATTGTTCTGAAACAACCCCAGCTGGATACCTTGTTTCATTTTGAATTTCTGATGGGATTTAATAATAATAATAATAAAAAATCGCAGCAACCCTTATTGTCCGTCCGGACTATCAGCATTTTTTTTAGAACCCATCTTACTACCAATTTGGGCTATACGCATATATACTAATTACACTAGTGTGTTCGGGATGAAGGTTTAATTTAGAGAAAATGTACCCTCATTTACGTGGAGAGATAGAATGGGAAACCATTCGGGGAAAAACAAAACACTCTCAGTACACCCGACTAGGATCGAATCATGATCTTCCCATCATTGGCAGGCTAGTCTATTACGAGGGTTGCACCTTAGACCATGCAACCACTGAAGTAAGTTTATCCGAATTTGATAACATTTTTGGTGTAGGGAGGGATAAGGGATATAAACTTTAGAGAGAAAAAATTACTGAAATTTGTGTGGAGGGAGTGTGGAAACTATTTATGGAAAATCAACCTCCGTGCTCCCGGATGGAATTCTAAACCTGAAGCTTACGTCAACGGTGAAAAAGTGCAGTTCTAATTAAATGCCTTTGATATTTTTGGTGGCTATATCATTTTAAATATATTATATAAGTCAGGTACTTATGTAGTAGGAGTTTTGTGAAATGGGCGTGGCTAGCATTTGTAGCGTTATTTAAATATAAGAAATATTAAAGTAATTACTATAAGTGAATCAGCCATTTACACAATTATTATTTGCTCCACATTAGGCAGTCAAAATATCAAAATAAAATGGCAATGTTTGATTTTAAATATGAAATGAAGAAAACTTAATGAATTAAACATAAGATAGTGAAAATTATGGTTGAAACAAATAAATCGGTGAACACAATCATGCTCTAAAATTTTAATGTTTAAAACACCTGTTATATAATACTGTATTATTCAAATTGTAGTTGCAATTTAAACACGTCACTGTTTAAAATCCCTAAATGAAAACTTATTTCAATTTTAGTAATCTATTTTTTCAATGTTTACTTGTCACTCCCTCATGTTGAATTTTATTTAAAAAAATCACTATTAATATAAAAACTTATCAATTTGTATAGTAGTATATTGAATACCTAATGTTGATCAAGTAACTGCAATTAAAAAGTTTGTCAAACATATCTTTACTTTAATATTTCTTATATTTAAATAATAATATCTCTCCTTTCTAAAATAAAATCTTTTCAAAAATTTGTAACATTGTTTTATGTGCTTTCGAGACTTAAGACGTGTGAGGGAATATTCTTAAGTTGGACGTTTTAATTGTGTTTTAAAATATTAGTGTTTTCATAAATAGATAAACTATTGTAATTTCAAATTTATATATATATATATATATATATAACCGAGTTTACTAGAATATTATTAATAATATTATATTAATTTGTACTGAAGATTCATTATATGTATGTGTAGCGTGTTTTACTATTTACAATTTATATATATATATATATATTTACACTTATGAGTACAAACATTGGTACATTTACTATACATCAATATACACACTTACGATACTTGGTTACCATGTCCACGACTCTAGTTTAACACAAACAGTCCTAAATGCACCCACAAGAAGACTACTTTTCTACCGGGTTATTTGCACCTGTGTGCCCCCACCCCCTCTTTCCACATTCCAGTTACAGAGCTGGGTATGTTCACTCCACTCGCAAAAGGGCCATTGCAGTTATACTTTACACTATTCCCTACCATTCTTTTAAGAGGCTCTCCTCAGCCACTATAATGCATCCCACTGAGAGTTATTATTTATTTATTTTCTATTTCACAGGAAAGTTCTTATGGTCACACGTCCAGATAAGTATCCCGTGGGCTTCCTCTGCCTCACAGGATAGCGTCTCTCTGTAATAATCCTGGGTAGCACAAATAATACCGGACTATTAGTTTTTGTTTCCCCTTCATTAGAAAACTCTAAACTATAACTTCTTGGTAAAAGACTAAGCCCTAAGTTTGTCTCAAGTGACAAGTTTTCACTAATATCTGTCCCTTCCCTGTCTGTTGTTCATGGTGGTTCCCTTAAGACAGAACTGCATGGCTTCAGCCGGTTGAAATGTAAAACCATCTTTTTCCGCTTGGGTGATTCACTTTTAATACGGTAGACTACGTCTGATATAATGGTATTTACAATATATGGACCATACCATGCCCTGTGCAGTTTAGGTGAGCTTCCTTTTCCGACTGCTGGTTGGTGCAGCCACACACGATCACCAACCTTATAGGCACTACCCATGCACTTCCGGTCATACACATTTTGTTGCATCCAATTTGTTTTGCCGAGATGTTCTCGTGTCAAGCGATGTGTAATTTCTAAATTTGTTCTTAACTGCCGAGCATACTATACGACACTGTCGGCTGGCTCTGGTTCTCCATACATCACGTCAATTGGTAACCGTACCTCCCGACCGAACATGAGATTGTAAGGGGTGAACTTCGTCGAATCTTGTGGACTGGACCGGTATGCTAGCAGAACTTGTTGCAGGGCCTTGTCCCAGCTGTCCTGAGATTTGTTGACGTACTGGAAAAGCATTGTGCATAGAGTCCTATTGTATATTTCTACCAAGCCATCTGACTGTGGGTAAAATGGAGTTGTGTGATTTTTCTCAATACCATGAAGTTGACACATTTCTTGGAATAGCTTAGACTAAAACTGGCGTCCTTGATCTGTATGAAGTTCCACTGGCACACCAAACTGGCAGATGAACTCTTCCACAATGAGCTTGGCTACTGTTAACGCTTCCACATCTGGCATAGCATAAGCCTCCGTCCATTTGGTGAAGTAGTCTTTTTTCATCACTTCAACCATTGATTCCTGCCTCCAGTTGGAAATGAAATAGCCACTCATATCATTCACAAGAACCCGTGTATACGATTGGTTTTGCACACATTTTTTCCATTTTAATTAGAATTCACATTAACAACCTTTGCCACCAATTGTAGCGTGTTTTCTTATTTACAAATTATATATATATTTACACTTAAGAGTACAAACATTGGTACAGTCATTATACATCAATATACACACGTACGATACTTGGTTACCATGTCCACGACTCTAGTTTAACACAAACAGTCCTAAACGCACTCACAAGAAGACTATTTCACTACCTTACTATTTGCACCTGTATGCCCCCACCCCCTTTTTTCATATTCCAGTTACAGAGGTGGGTACGCATACTATACTCTCAAAATGGTCACTGCAGCTATCTGTTACATATGGTTAGTTCGTCATCAATACAAACGGGAAATATTAAAAAAAATAGTCATGTAAATACTATCAGGAATGTACCCAACACTATTTATAAGTAATAATTGTGTTATGATAATTTTGTATATCTTGATTTCAGGTAAGTACCTGTTCATTCAACAATACTTGGTGTCCCCACCCGTTTGCTACGTGGTTTGGTGAAAACAAGGTAGGCATACCACCGCTAAGTAAGGCAGGGCATGCAATTATTCTGCGCAAGAACTAGATATGAACCAACAATTTCAGTAACATTTTCTGACCAGTGAATCCCATGGACATTGAAGGCATCTGAGAGGCTTTTATTATAATAATCAAGTATTAACGTTTGTGGTCTTACAGCAGACACAAAGTTAGATACACATTCAACTACTAAGCGCTGTAGTCTATATGTGAGTCTGAAAATAGAACTGTTATCGTTACTACTGCTATTGGAATTAATTTTATAATGTTTCTGGTGTTAATGCCACTCGAGGAAATTAAACGCGGGCTAACCCGATTGAATCCATCCCATTTCAATAGCTGGAATTTTTTTTCATAAAAATATAAATCGAAAACTTTGTGGAAAAAAATGAAGGGAAATTTTCCATCTCACATTTTTAACAGTAATACAAAGAGTGAGGGAGGTTGTTAGATAGTAGGTATAGAGAATATACATAAGTCTTTCTTTCTCTCTTCTTTGAGTTGAGACATATTGAAAGAATGATAAAAGAATAATAAAGATACTATAAAATGGCGTATATCTACTTATATCTGTACGTGAGTAAGGCACCCGCGATAAAAAAAAGAAATGCTTGTACTCTGTCCGGACATTTATAAAAAGGAAGATATGAATCTATAGGGTGGTTCCCTACGACAGCCCTTATAGTAGTTGGGGGAGCAGACTATCACACTCACACATAGCTAATAAATCTCCCGCCGGAACAAGCGTTCCTTCTAGGGCCGACTAGATCCTTCCTCCCTTTCCTAGGACGGGTGTATGTCTTCATGACGTCATGATAATGACGCTAGTGGAGACGTGTTGTTTAGTTTACACCGTAACTTTTTTTTATTGCGTGTATAGCGTCTAACCTTCCGTCTGGGCTAGCCTCATATTCACATTGAGGTAGGGATTAGGAAGTGTACCCAAATTTTGGTGGAGGATGAGTGCCACTTAGGAAAAAATCACTTTCTATATTCACAGCCAGGATCCGAGCCCTGACCTCTACACTGACAAATTAGACCAGACGAAACTCATGCCCACCACATCGTTACTACTATCTACCGTGGTGGCTTTGTACAACTTGAACAAAATTAATAAACTTGTTGATCACTATTAAAAATGTTTTGTGGATAAGAGCTGTCTGCTTATTCGGTTTTAATTAATGCACACATCCATTCATTAGTTGTAAAAGTGAGTTATTCTTAGTTATTTTAAAGCAAATAGTTTTTATTACCATGTTCATCACCAAGACTTTTAATAATACTGTATACAAGGTAGGTGTTAGGAGGTTATATTAGAGGAGATTCACTCGCACTAGCGTTGAGAAGTAATGAATTCAATAGCTTAATATTAAGATCGAAGTCTCAAACGATTGCCGTCCCATATACCCTGAGACTCAATAATCTGAACATTTTAACAACAAATATCCATCTATAATACTTGGCATTATTTGTTTGGATTTTATTTTTTATTATAACATCAATGAAATAAACCAAATAATTTTAAGGTTGGCTTAAGTATTTGCTAACAACGTATGCTCTACTTTACTTCACCCAACCACCCACCCACCCCACTCGTCTCCCAAAACATTATTTGACGACTTTATGTATTATGTCATGACCAAAACATGAAGTCAAACCAATTCGGGAAATGACAGGTCACTTCTAGCTTTGGCCCCCGAAATCAGTCAAAGCATGAAATATATAATAACCTACCAGCCGGTCGGATTTGACTTAATCTATAATCTCAACATGCTGGACATTGTTATCAAAATTAAAATGAGGAATATTGACTAATTAATAAGGTTTGTAATAATGTTACCTTCAATATAAGTAAAATATTATAAAAATCAAACACAAACTATCAGTTTTTTTTAAATAAGTGCTCTATATTTCTTTTTTTCAGGACATATAATTTATTCTCAATAATATTTCATTATATCATTATTATTATTATTATTATTATTAGCACCGCGTCTTACTACCCGTTCGGGTTATACGCACTTACGCTAATGTGTGTGATGGTAGGGTGATTGTGAGATGAAATGAAGGACCTACAGTTTAACGTGGAATCCGAACCACGGTGGAGGCCTGGCATTCCCCACATTCACAAGATGTCTTGTCAGAGGTGAAGGAAGGGTTTGGTAATCAGATAAATCTTTGCCGGGACCGAGGATTGAACCCCGGCCGCCAGCACAGAAGTCTGACACTTTACCCCTAGACCGCCAGGTTACCTTCATTATATCAAAGAGGATATTCATTGTACCTGATAAACAGTACAATATTGGTCTGATGTGCCTTGTTATTTATTAGGATCAATTTCAAATTAATTTTTAATCAAATAAAATGTGTAAATGTAGCTAATCTGTTGAAGCGCACCTGTAATAGTTTTACCGTGTACACAAAACTTACACATATTTAGGTCCTCTATAACGGACCAAACTTTTATTAGAGTTATCCTTCTTAAGCACTCAACCACAGCCGAGAGGCGATCACAAAACAATAATAATAATATTAACAAACCCTTTCTTCGTTGAATCGCTAGAACTAACAGGGCCACGAAAATAACGGTTTGTGAAAACAAGGGCAAACCGTGGATATATATCTTCATTTCTCCTTGTCCGCCTTCCTCCTTCAAGTTTGTTTACTAAGGAAACAATGTTCTTTTCCTTATTCCTGCTTTCCTGATAGTGGGGTAATACAGTAAAGAAAAAATAGGAAAAACATCGAGAAAGAAAAAAAAGGGGGAGAGGGAGGGGAAGCTGAGAAGAAACAAATGTGATGATTTTGAGTGGCAAGGTAGTGCTCCATACTTCAAGGAATCCATTTTTAATTGGTAAAAACTATTATTTATGCACGACAATAAACCTTTATTTTTACTTCAGTCTTTTGTGAGTTTAACGTCCAAGACCTCATGATAGCTGGTTTAGATTATAACGCTATTGATTGCCCCTCCCACCCTTTTTTAAAAAAAATATTGGTATAAAACGTGCACTTTCCGAACTGATTGTATTAGTACACAAACTACAAACTAGGTTTGCTCTATATGAGAGACAACTCCAAAATCCTCGGCCTTCAATAATTATTCATCACTGCAAAAAGGGAAGCTCCATGGTACCATGGAAATCTTTACTCAGTGAAAAGATGCGCTATTGACGCTCGTGTCTCCAGGTAACGTGACAAGTCAATACATAGCTTCTAGGTTTTTATTTTTTCGACGCTTTTTAGTATTTGTTTGGGCTATACGTACACATTAATTATCACCAAGAGAATTAGGATTAAATTATGACGGTAGAATTTTAGAGGAAATACACCCGCATTTGCGTGTAAAGAGAGGAGAAACTATTCAAGAAAAACTACTTTCAATACATTTTACCAGTATTAGAGCCCATATCCCCCCGTCATAGGCAGCCCAGTCTAACACGAGAGCGGCGCACTAGAACAGAGGTGGGCGGGCATACGAGTATAGTTTTCAATGTAGATACTGGTATGGTGAATAATAAGTGAAATTCGCCACACCATTAAAAAAAAATGTAAAAATTAGGTTGCTCGATCGAACATTTAAAACAACACACACTGTTTGAACCACGGCCGTAGCCAGACAATTTAGGGGGGGGGAGGCACATTTCCCAATTTCCGGAGGCTAGAAAAAATATAAATGTTAAACAGTTCTAGAAGCTATCTGAAGTGTTTTTATGGCAACATAACATCATAGCTCCTGATGACTAGAAAAAATATAAATGATAAACAGTTCTAGAAGCTCTCCGAAGTGCTTTTTACGGTAACACATCCCTCTAATTTGTACTTGTGCCTTAATTTTGATATTGTTTGAACCATAAATAAAGCCATATATACTTTATTTATTAAATTTGGGGGATGGGGCTTTGAAACCCCTGACTACGGCCTTGGTTTGAACAAGTTTATTTACAACATGTACACTTTGGCTACTCATTTAAAACTGACTCAGATGTAAATGATGAAAATTGATCAAATTGAAAATGTAAGACAATTCAATGTGAAATTTGACCAGCCTTTGGGTACAAGTTACAACCAGCACACGCCTTCAGGAAAATATTTATTTGCTGTAAGAGCTGGCTGGCAAATTTAGATCCATCGCACTTGTATGGCCAATTTGCAGATTGGCTACAGGGCTGCCCGCCCCGGCGCTAGATCTTACAACCAGTGTTGCGGGTACAACCTCCCATATTGATTTGGTTAGATTTTACATGTTGATCTTCCCAGCAATATTGTTGAGATAAGTAATGTGTCTAATATCTGTGAATTATGATTTTTTTAAATTAGTTTATACCTCGTCATAAAATAACACAAAGTGATGCTCAAAAAGGAAGGTAATTGTTTTAGTGTGTTCGGTGGCTCAGTCATAAACTAAACACACACCTGAACATTTACACTCAAACTTAGATTATTTATATTATACTGCTTTGACTTTTCGTTGCTACCAGTTGAACCTGAGCAGTCTAAAGTGTTTTCTTAGCACCGCGTCCTACTATCCGTTCGGCTTATACGCTTATGTACTAATTACGCTGATGATTTTAGGGATAATGAAGGTTATATTTAGAGGAAATGTACTGACATCCGCGTAGATGTATATTAGAAAACATTTATCAAAAAAACATCCTCAGTACACATGACCGGGATTTGAACCTCGATACACCCGTCATCGTCAGTCTAGTCCACTGCGAGAGTAGCGCTTTAGACCATGTAGACACCTAAGGGAGTAGTTTAAAGTTCCCAACAGGTTTTGTATCCAGTCACGTTTTGGAAACGCTTTTCCAGTGGAAGTCATTATACTTCAAGATTATCTAGAGGTGAGCTCAGCATACATTTCTAGTGTATGAATAATTATTGACTGTCTCCTGTTTGAACAAATAAATTCTCTCATCTTAAAATAGTTACCGAGTGCTATTGCTCTTTATTCCTCATAGTTTCCAAAACTGACACCACCTTTAAAATAAAAAATATAAATGCAGAACCAATGGTTTATCTTATAATCATGTAAATGTAGAGTTGTTAGATTTTTCAAAATGTATTTTAAACTTTGTATTTAGTTTTTGTGTGAAATGTTTTTATTGTTGTATCCCTTCAAGTCAAATTTAACAATGAAAAATTATCTGGCTATGATAAAATATTAATATTTCAGGACAAGCAGATCTTTGGATATGATAACTCGAATTATTGGAATCGGTAGAGAGTGATTATTTTATGTCAGGAGCCTGCAAGAATGGCCCAACTATATACATATGCACATTGCAGAAACGTTCATAATTCATGACCGATGTTATTTTTAATAACCAAAATCTTCCTCCTTTCGCCTTCTTACAAGCATTGTTTTAGAGCAAAGTCCCACAACCTCGCCTCCCTCCCTTCCTATTGTTACAAAACCTTCCTCACCCGAACAAACAAACTTCTGGGAATGATGTTTTGTTTACAGGAAGGACAATACTCTCCCCCCAAAAGTCCCGGTAAAGCATTGTGACAACCCAATGTTTGAAGGGATGGTCAAGGAAGGAAAGGAGGAACGAATACTCCCCTTCCCCTTCAAGGAGACAATAGGGAAAGTGGCTTTGTGTGTCTTGGAAGCTTGCGAACCGGTATGTCTATCTCGCTGGGGCAGTCTGTTCAGGGGGGAAAAGCTTGTTTATCGGACACACAATAGCCTCGGAGTGGCTTCGCATGTTTTCCTTACATTTCCTTCAATCCCGGCCGCCAGTTCATCCCCTGAGATTTAGGAGAAGAGGGGTGTCCTCTTTATTAGTGAGGGGGTGAGCCTGTGGGGGGTTTTCAGACAAATTTCTCCGACGACGACGCTTCTTGAATGATACCAAAGATGGGAAGAACGTCTTCTTCGATGTGATTAGTTCTGGGGCGGTTTAGTTTGTTGTGGCCGCTGGGAGGACGGGGTGGCGTGTGGCTTCTAGGTGGGATTAAACTTACGAGTTACATTTATTTCTATTAAAGAGGGCTCTGACTCTGCCGTTGTTCCCGAAACGGGTTTCTAGTTCAGTTCAAGGCTGCACTGAAAATATATTAAAATATACGTTCAGGAGGGGCTCAGCTCAGGGAAGAAATACCACCGGTGAGCTTAGACGTGTTGAAGTGGTTTGTTATCTAAAAATATGACTTACAACAAACTAGAGGCGGACCTATCAACATGAAAATAATACATTTTCAAGTTTCGTCACTTAAAAAATCGTGGAAAACTGATATTAGTTTATTTTCAAGGACGTTTCACTTGAGATGCCGCAGTTCTAAAATTAAAGTAAACAGTTAAAACATAAATCCAGCGTTACTCAAACGTTTTTTTTGACAAGGTCACAGAGTAATGCTTTAATATAATTTTTTATTGTTTTTAGTGGTTTTGAAGCTGAACTGTTATCCCCATAAAAAACACCGCAATATGAGGATTTTTCCCATCAAATAGTTGGCGCCCTGAAGTTTGATGTAGTCTCTTTTCTTGGCAGGCCTTTAACCCGTAACACCTTCTATTTCGAACAGCAAAGAAACATTTGAGTTTGATGTTTTGTTCTCAATTGTATGCATTTCTGGGTGTGATTAAGTACTAAGACTAGATGTTGGTATGAAAATGTTCTTATTTTAAAGAGCATCCAAAAATGTCTACATTATTACAAGTTTATTATAAAAATATAGGAACCGTTGGTTAAAAAGGAAGAATAATATAAAATAGTTTTTTTTAAGTTTATTTTGCAAAATTTGAATGTATTACAAGAATAATTGTACATTGAGAAAAGCGTTTTAAAAATATTTACATGAGAAGACATAACGAAAGATTACAGTCACACAAACAAAAAAGTCATACACTACAGGAATACCTGAGTGGCGAGGACCCAAGCTTAGTTGTAAAAATACAAGAGCAATTAAGATATGAAAGATCAAATGGGATTCATACAACTTTTTCGAAGGGCAATCTGTTAGTAGCATAGTAATATCGTTTTGACTTTTCTTTGATCTATTGGACCTTTCTGTTTACTCCCACCTCTCTATCATAAAAAACACCTTTATTGAGAAAGCCCATTTGGTGGAAAAGTATATATATACTTATATATATATATATATATATGAAATGTATGAAATGCAAAAACTTGAAATTTGTCAAAACGATATCCTCAAGTTGTAAGGTTCACTTTTCCTATAAGCATATAGTGAGAAATTTATGTCACCACGTTCGGCTGACACTATTTTAATACTGTTTTTTATTTGGGGTTTCATCATTGTTGAGTTTAATAATGAGCCATAAGTGTTATTGATTAGTTTAATTAACTGCTATGAGTCTGAACAATTGAGATCCCCGATTAGATATCACACGTGCTGCTAATTTCCTGTGTCATGATTGATCCTAGATTGTGCCTGGCGCGGAAAGTGTATTATGATGACGGGCAAACGGTCTGACAACTCTGCGACTACCAAGCTAGTGGTGAGGCCTATGCTTGCCAATAGGTGTATCCACGAAGTGACAGGATGCACCTGTCTTTGTGCCCCTCCCTTACTTGCTTTTGATAAGATTTCGCGTGGTAGGCTGAAAGAGAGAGACCAGATATTACCCCACACGTTGACATTTACTTTTAAAGTTAGTGTTAAATAATAGTGAATTTTGAATATTATTACGCTATATCAGATCTTATTATCTTTAAATATTAATTATAAATATGTATAAAATAAAATCATTACAGAGTTACGAACAGATTGTTCTTTTGTGAAAACATTTGTAGAAGTTGTTGTTCCACGTCTTCATTCCTATTGGCTAGCGGTACTGTTGGAGTAGTTAATGATAGAAAGGCGGGAGTAAACATAATAGTCCAAAAGCTCGAAGAAAAGTCAAAATGATATCTCTGAGATACGAACAGATTGTTCTTCTAAGAAAGAAAGAGTACAAAGAAGTTGTGGTCCATTGGTCAACTGAGTGTCGAGAAAGCGAAAAAAAGAAGGTGGCTCATCGGTACTCATTCCTCGGTTCCTCCTAACTCAGGTTTTCCAGTTATGTGTTAAATGAGTTATGAATAGTAGGTCTGAAGGTAATGAAAATTAATTATAACAGTTTTATTTAATTAGAACAGGTTTGTTTTAATCTACAAAAACAAAAGAAACCAGCTCGAGACAAGGGATGATATCGATGTATCGATATCAAGCTATATATACTTATTTACAACATTGATAGGTACGTTTTGACCGACGTTTTAGTATTTGATATTACAATGAATTTATTGATATAACTAATGTATCAGAAAACGTTGTTAAGCTTGGGAATCAAAATTGATTGAACTGTTTTTCTCTCTCTTTTTATTAACTTAATCTATTTTGTCCTTTCATTATTAAAGTTGTCTGCTATTTTCAACAACCAAATTAAACATTGAAAAGTGAAAAGTGGTGAATAATATAATTACAGAACAGCATACATCTTAATACCACCGCTTCAATCCAACCAGACCAATATACTTCAATTTATCCTAAATCAATATAATTTTATCGATTACTAGCTGACCCGGCAAACGTTGTTTTGCCATATAAATAATTTTTAAGTAATTTCTAGTGTAGATAAAAAATAGCTTACTTATTGTAAGTGTGTAAGAATGTGGTATATGCGTGAAATAGGCATGGAGCGCTGTGAACGATGAGGGAATATAAAAATAACAAAAGGCAAACATTATTTTTAAGTTATTATAATTTATTCCTTAAAATTATATATCATTAATTAATCAATTACGACAGTAACACTAACAAACAATATCAATCTCTTAATGCCATAGCGTGAACAATATTTTTTGTTAGTCCATCTTTAGCTAACACAAACAAACTGGATGGTTTACCCACTCGAGAGCATGCCACGTATAATTGTCCGTGTGAAAAACATGGTGTTCTCAAATCTAAGCCACAAATAGACATCGTTTGACCTTGGGATTTGTTGATAGTCATTGCAAATGCCAATCTAATCGGAAACTGAATACGTTTGAATTGAATTGGCACATGACGATTGATCAGTTATCGACCGGGGATGAAAAAT
>CABFOV010002288.1:69677-88840 GCA_902141375.1 Timema poppense | reverse complement strand
TCATATAAAGAGAAAATATTGTAATCGTAAAAAAAATTGACCTTGCTCATATTATAAATATCGACATTGAATGTGGCTTCGAACCCAAAAGTCTGATGTGGACATTTTGTGTGTTCCTCGGTTTATCTGTCTGTACCTGGTGCCACAACCAAAATGGTTTGGTGGCTTTTGTTCAAACTTGTATATTTAGGAATTTTATAGTATTACCTTAGGCCATTTTCAAATTTTTGTTCCAGACCTTATAATAAGGGTGGTTTATTGGTAACTATTTTTTAAATTTTGAGATTTTTCCAAAAAGGCTCTAACAGCTTTATTTAAAATAAATATCTGGGGTGTATTTTAAATGCCAAGTAATGTTTGCCTATTTGGGGGGGGGGGGGAATTTGCTTAAGAATAGCTTACCAAAGACTAGTTTTTTTAAATGAGATGTTTCTAGTATATTGCTAAACAATTTTGTTAAAAATGTATAGCCTATTTTAGAGTTGTTTTAAATAATCAATAGTAATGCATACAGGTTTTTCAGATAAAAATTGATTTATATGCAGTTTACATATGACTACTACTTTTTAAATTCAAAATATTTCAAAAATGGCTTTAACTTTTTGTATTCAAATTGGAAAATCTATACAGTATTTTACATTATAAATAGGCCTATCACTAAATAGTTGTTTTTCAGGAGAGACATTATTTATTTTAAATTTGCTTTCTGACGACTAATGTATTTAAATTTAAATATTTTGAAAATAGCTCTGACGGTTTTGTTCAAAATTGATATGTATTGTTTTAAATGATAAATAGCACTATATATAGATTTACAGGGGGAAAAAATATAAGGATAGTTTACTGGTGTCAAATTTTTTTAAATGGGAAATATTTCGAAATATACTTTAATGATTTTATTTAAAATGGTCATCTGGGGAAAGCTTACATTATAAATATGGTTTAAAAACATGTTCCGGCGAAATATAACGAATATAACAATTTTGTTCAAAATTTATATATGAATAGTGTATATTCGATGATAAAAATGCGTTATTTTTCTTACGGAAATTTATTGAAGAATACTTTATTAAAAACCCATTTTTAAAATTTTGTTTCAGATTATAAAAGACTATATTAGAAAGTGATTGTGTCGTAACAATTATTTCGGAATATTTTATCTTAGAATTTCCTTCAATAATGATTTGTCTATACTCAAACATTTTATCAGCGACTTTTATCAGCTTAGCTCTTAACTATTCAAACTATCCAGTCTCTACAGTTGGCAGGAGTGTGTAAAATAGGGGCTTGGGGGTCTGGACCCCCTTGGAATTTAATGGACACTCTTATTGGTTAAAGGTAATTCAATAACATTTTCTATCGGACCCGCACTTCCTAGGAAAATTAGTTTTCTAAGACCTTGTAAATTACTTCAATGAGTATGGATGAAAAAGAAAACATTTTAGAGGTAATCTACCTGCATTTGCGTATAGGGACAGAGGTAAACCATTTAGGTAAAACCACTCAGTAGACCCAACCAGTATTCTAACCCCAATCTCACGTCATCTTTTTTTAGCACCAACATTTTACTACTTGTTCAGGCTATATGCATGTATTTATTACGCTAGTGGTTTTAGGGATTAGTTGGGTTTTATTTAGAGGAAATGTACCAGCATTTTCGTGCAAGAAGAATGAGAACCCATTTTGTAAAAAACCATCCTCAGTATATTAAACCTATATTCGAACCTCGATCTCCTGGTCATTGATAGGCCAGTCTAACATGAGAGGGACGTCTTAGACCGTTTGGCCAATTGAAGCTGGTACCTACAAACTAACAGCCTATAGCAAATAAACCACTAATTTATTTCTTAGCAAGCACCGCATCTTACTATCCATTCAGGCAGGTAAATATGAGAAAGGCAGAATATATAGGGCATGCACTCACATTTGAGAGGATGGAGAGTGGAAATTTATTTAGTAAAAATAACTCTAAGTAGGGCCTATACCCAACAGTGATTTGAATCTTGCTCCTCCCATCTTCACCAAATCAAACGAGACCGTCGATTAGTCCATGTACCCATCAATATGGCTAAACTTTGATACATAAATATATATATATATATATATATATAAGTACTAAGAGAGAGGTATAATCATTAAAAGGACCAAACTAAAGTAATTTACTTATCAAGGCTGATACATTTTTTAAGTTAAGATATTTCCTGATTTTATTAAACATTTTTCTTTTTTCCAGGGGCATATAAACCCTGCTTTTGTGCTTTGAATATTCAAGTTGGACAATAGATGCGCAAGAAAATATGTTGCTTTCTTTATTTTACTCTTTGTGTCTCTAAATAATACTAATAACATATTTCATAATAAACTGGGGGAAAAAAGTATGTTTATAGAACATGGCGTACTTTTGGCCAAGTTATACATCAATCACAGATAAAGGTGCAGTGAAAAACACAGTATAAGCACACGCGCAGACAAAACGTAAGAGAACAATAGTTAACAATTAAGTAGGGGACTCTTAACTAAGGGCGAGCCCGCTGTATCTATGTTTTGTCCAAAAATTGTATTGGTGTAATTAAAGTTTGTTCTATGTTGTTAAATTATGGAAGAGATTTTTTTAAATGGTAGTAAAGTATGTTTCTTACCACAAGTGAGAAACAAAATTATACTTTCACTTGTTTACCCCCACTACAATACTAGCCCCATCTCTCACCCTTTCCCCCCGAGCCTTCTCGTGGTGTAAAGTTTAATGTCCAACCCCACGCGGTGGTTTATGTATATCGTTAATTAAATATGAAAAACGTGTTCAAAATCAAGCTTTACTTTTTATATCAGTTTTTATTAGTGATTATGTAAGTAGGCACCCACCCTTAACTCAATTCTCATACAACTGGCATATGTGGGAACGCCAATCTCGTCTGATTTCCTGGCTAAAAGAAGAAAGTTGGAGATTTAATCCCGACTGGATTCACCAAAGTGGATATTCTTAAATGGTTTCCCACTCTCCTTCCATTCAGATTAGGATCACATTTCATCTGCAATTTTACCTTTTTCATAGCTCACAGTGGCATTAGTTTAAATTTGTAGATATCCTGGGTGGCTAGTAAGATGCGTCAAAATAAATTAGCAAATAAAAATCTATGATATGGTCAAGTTAATAATATAGGCCTAGTGTTACTATTTATTATTTGAGGTATTTAACGTGTACTTTCTGAATCAACTTTTATATCAGCACACGACTTATAAACTAACTTAAATCTAGAACAGATACAACACCCAGCTCTCCGAACCTTAATTCATCATTGTGATGCATCACATTTCACCAATAATACAATTTTTATCCATGCGTGGAATCAAATCCGGGACCCATATCTCAGTAGGAAGATACGCTACCGGCTGGGATAGGTAGTCGGACTTGTGATACATTAGGATTTTAGTTCGAATAAACCTTTAGAAAATATCGTAGAACCTTGATAATCCTAACTAAATGGGACTGGGAGCGGTTCGGATTATCAATTAATTCTGATTAGCAATATGTATTTTATTATATAAACAAGACAGATAGAATACAATATAAGAAGGTACAGTACACTAATAGTTTTTAATATTTTTTTGCCAATGTGGAGGATTAAGACACAGAAAGATAGGCTGTGTAATATGTTGATAAAAATTAAATCATTAATTGGTAATAATAAAATTATTTAAAAATTACTAATTAAAATAATCGTCACCATGTTCTCAGCTCTTTTCTCACTAAAACGTTCATTTTGAATAGCGTTGCTTCCTGTTTTCTAAACTTAATTAATCTGTATTTTGGCCTATTTTGATGCGTTCGGATTACCGAACGTCCAAACTATCATGATTCAACTGTACAAGCATATTGTTTGCAGTCAGTATTGACGACACTTAACCGACCCCTTGACATAGTGGTCAGCGCACCCAGCTACCAACTCATAAATCCTGAGCTCAATTCCCGGCAGGTACAATGGATATCTTTCTCGAAACGAGAATGATCACAACGATTACCAGACCCATGGTTAATTAAATTAAGGTGCGTATATAGAGAACGTGAGAAAATACCAGTTTTTTTTATAGCAAAACTTTGTTTTGTCAAAAGAAATAATATATCGCTTTTATACAAATAGAGAGTTTAATTTTCTTAACATGGTGATATAATCAGTTCTTTAATATCTGTGAGGGGTGTCCTGAAATTTCATGATAACTTTTTGTCTTCATTTAAAAAGTCTGTTATGTTCATGACAGGTTCAACAACAGTTGATACCATCATATGAAAAAAATTAAACTCCATGTTTATATAGAAGCTATATTTGATTTATTTTTAACAAAAAAAAAGTGTTGCTATAAAAACTGCAATCTTTTCTCGCGTTTCCTACATTCCCACAAAAGTTTATTCTGGTTCTACAACCTCATATTCACAATAACCATCAGCTCATCTCACCGCGACATGAGAAGAACTTCCATGAAAAGAATAGTACATTTCGGCGTCCGCGTCCCCTGGGTAAAAAATACATAAATTCTATAAGTACTATGAATTGGGCTACGAGTGATTTAGCTCAGACACGCCTATTTAAAGATTGAGAACATTTTAATTTAAATTCTAGTCTTATTTTATAAGTTTGATATTGTATATCATAAAAGATCACAATGCTTGACGTATTAGTTAATTTAATGACTGTCAGAAAAGAATATGAATCTGAGTGTACCACCTAGGTATGTGGTTTAAGAACACTTGATTATAATTTAATAGTTTTTTCATGTCCAAAATAAAGTACTTTTTCTCCATCAAACGAGGAGATATTAAGTTTTTTTCATAGAGCACAGTTTATTGTTGTTGTTTTTTTACTGAAGGAAGAAAGCCAATCCAGTCGAGTAGAGCGAGAGACAGTATGAAAGGTCGTTCTATTCCTTTCTATGAGCCTTCAACTAGGCTCTTGAAGCAAGCACTTGGGTGGAATATTCTCAAGCTCCATAGAGATGCTGCGTAACAACTTAAGGCTGTCAGACGACCCTTACGTAGACTCGGGTTTTATCAAATTAGACCCACATAGCTAAGCTTTTAGAAGAGTTTGCTTGGAAATGGCTGGAAAATTAACTAGATTTTGTTCTTGCCCCACATTTTACTACCCACCCGGGTTATAATCGTTAAATTAAATTAATGGAGTAGAGAAATAAAAGGGAGAATTTTGGGGTAAATGTAGCCGCATTTGTGCGGAGGACGAGTGGGGAATAATTTAGAATAAATTCCATCTGTATACCCACCCAAGATTAGAATCCCAACCTCTACGGCAACAGCAAATTTAACTATATGAGCTCAACATTTAATCCATATGCCTATTGGTGCGGGCTGTAACTAAATATGAGCCAATACTTTATTGTATATTAGGGGTAAGGTGTCAAACTTCTGTGCTGGCGGCCGGTGTTCAATCCTTGGTCCGAGCACTAATTTTTCTGATTACCAAACCCTTCCTTAACCTCTGACAAGACATCTTGTGAATGTGGGGAATGCCAGGCCTCCACCGTGGTTCGGATTCCACCGTGGTTCGGATTCCACGTTAAACTGTAGGTCCTCCATTTCATCTCACAATCACCCCACCATTACACATTAGCATAAGGGCATATAGCCCGAACGTGTAGTAAGACGCGGTGCTAATAATATTAATAATTTATTGTATATTAAACAAGAACATAATTTTTATATAAACAGAGAAATTCGTACAAAATTATAAAATAAAATATCTGTAAAACACATTACAAAATCACTTTCTTAAACTAAGCACAAAATAATATGTAAAAAATAAAAATAAACCATCTAAACAAAGGATATTTTGGAGGTGCCTGCATCCTCATAAAAGGGTATTTTGGTGGACTTTAACTCAAACCACAAGGGATCAAAAATATGTTTTACGTTGGTAATAAACTTTGAAAACATGCTTAGACTTAACATGGTGAGAAAGAAGGAAGGGTGCAAGTGATTTAGTGTTCATTAGAAATCTAGTCCCAGGTGCTAATTCCCCCAAATAGTTTTTAAAGCATTTAAATAAAATTAATATACATTACTTTATCGTGTGTTTTAACTGGTGGTTTTTATTCGTGTATTTGTGTTATCACGGTCTTAAGAGTCTGTTTCACATTAGATTGGACTGCCCGTAATGGGGTGGTTGGGATAAGATCTATCACTGTAGTTCCCCCATTCCTTCTTACCAATGCGGGTTTATTTACTCTAAATGAACCGCCAGTCTCCCGATCCAAAACTCTTAGAATAAGTTTTTTTAGCACCACCGTTTGGTTTAAGGGTTTATGTACTAATTACGCTAATGATTTTAGGGATTAGGAATGCTACATTTAGAGGAAATGTACCCGTATTTACTTGGAGGGAGAGTGGAGAACATTTAGGAAAACCCTCCTCAGTACACCCAACCTAGATTCGAACCTCGATTTAACTTTCATTGACAGTCTAGTCCAGTGGTTCTCAAACTTGTATGCAACACGTATGCCCTGTGAATATTTATATAACTGGAGTACCCCTTTTACAGATATAAAATATTTTAATATAGTAATGGTTACACCATAAAACATCTTATTACTATTTATCTGTGTCTATTTACAGTTTACTTTACACCAAATACATATATTAATAAACACAAAAAATGACATGATTGATTGAACAACACTAACAATTATCAATATCATAGTGTGGGTATTAAGTGAGATGGGGATACAACTTGTACAATAATTACAGCGATTCATCGCGTACCCCCAAAATGTGTTCTGCGTACCCTTCTTTGAGAATCAATGGTCTATAGTCTACTGCAATAGTAGTACCTTAGACCGTATGACCAACGAAGCGGGTTAGAATAAGTTGATCATGACTTTTATGATAATTTTACTAATAAAAAAATTGATCGAAAAAACACACAACACAGCGTTGAGAGATGCTCCGGTGGATATGAGGGCTAAGGTGTCTGGTTTTCCAATGATGGGGAGTTAAAGGTTTTTATTCCGGCTAGGTGTAATGGGAGGGATATTTTCCTAAACAGGTCCCCACTCTTCCTCACACAAATGTGGGTACAGTTCTTCTACATTCTAGCTCCCTCATTCTCACTCTATTGGTGTAAATATGTGAAGTACCCGGGCGGGTAGTAAGACGTGTTAAGAAAAAGAAAAATCAACACTGTGAAACATCTCCAATCTAACTATTAATAAATGTTATAGTCATGCTGGTGGGATTCAAACAAGGTAGTTTTGGCTTGTCATCCCGACTTGTGGTGTCGGGGGACAGGATGGCACGAGAGTATGGAAGGAGATCTCTCCTGCATCGAAACCGAGCGTACCTAATGAACCAGCCCATTAATTTAATACCAATTAGAAGGCTTCCCGCCCGGTTCTCGGACGCGTAGAATGGAAGCCCTTCACGAGCACAGAGCGCCAACAAGCTCTTGGCCGGCTCAGAAACATGCGCGGTATCCAGGCAGTGAAACTGTTACCTGATCCTTACAAATGGAAATACGTGTCCTGGTTAAAATGTCGGACTGTTGAATACACAGGGAAGGGGATGAATTAGTTAAAATATTTTATTATAATCAGGGCCTGGACTTTGATTATCTAAACAATTGTCAAAAAAGACCCAAATATGAATAAAACTGCGGAAAAAAAATCACTTTAAATTTACAGAAACAAATAAAATACCTAAAAGTATGAACAAAAACTCTTAATTAATGCACACAACTAAATAGATTTTTTACAAATACAAACTAAATAATATACATGCAATTAAAAGCCTTTAACAGCTAAACTATTGCATTCTTCTAAATATAACATGATTTTACAAATACTTGCTCCATTTAGTAAAAGCTATCCCCTCCCAACGTAAACTCTCTCCGGTCTAATTACAGCGTCTCACCAGGAATGTCTATTTTACAACCACACAAGCAAAGAGGATACAAGTTCGTGGCCTACACTATCTTATGCCGACGGTATTATCGTGTGTTGAAATATGCTTAGGGTATTTATGCATTTATCTAGATTAGATTTAGAAATATCCTCAATTAACGAAAATGCCTAAAAATTACAAAAATTGCCAAAAAATCCAAAGTTTAAAAAATGACGTATTAAAAAATGTTTCCATAACCAGAGGGACAAAAAGATAAATTGTGCGCACATGAAAATTGTCTGTGATGTAACAAAAAAAAAGATGACATGTCATCAAGATCCCCGTTCTGAATATAATATATAGGTATAGATATACTAACAAATCAGGGTTTCTTGCCTAGGTAGCAGAGTTAGTGCCAACCAGATGTTGTACTTGGGTCGGATACTAATTTTTTTAAATCACTAAGTCCTACTACCTGTCCATGTTCTATACATATATTATAATAACTCTAGTAGGATAGAGTTGAGAAGAATTTTAGAGGTAATCTACCCACATTTGGGTATAAGGAAGAGTGGGGAAACAGTTTATGAAATACCAGCCTTGTTAGACCAGACCAGGATTCAAACATCGATCTCCCCGTCATCAACAGACTAAATATTAATGACATTTAATAATACAATAGTTTGGTGTTTATTGAATTTAATATAAACATATTTTCTACTACCCAAAACATAGACTTGTAAACAAAGTTTAAGAGTTGAAATTTTATGTTCTGAAAAGTAAAATAAAAACCTTATTTTGAGTGTTAATTAAGAACCGAACGCCCAGGAAACTAAAGGTAACTAAAATAGGAACATATAATGGATATTTGTGAGTCAAATGATGTAATTTAATAACATTTTGGTGACCTGGCGGTCTAGGGGTAAGGTGTCAGACTTCTATACTGGCGGCCGGGGTTCAATCCTCGGTCCCGGCAAAGATTTATCTGATTACCAAACCCTTCCTTCACCTCTGACAAGACATCTTGTGAATGTGGGGAATGCCAGGCCTCCACCGTGGTTCGGATTCCACGTTAAACTGTAGGTCCTTCATTTCNAGGGGTAAGGTGTCAGACTTCTATGCTGGCGGCCGGGGTTCAATCCTCGGTCCCGGCAAAGATTTATCTGATTACCAAACCCTTCCTTCACCTCTGACAAGACATCTTGTGAATGTGGGGAATGCCAGGCCTCCACCGTGGTTCGGATTCCACGTTAAACTGTAGGTCCTTCATTTCATCTCACAATCACCCTACCATTACACATTAGCGTAAGTGCGTATAACCCGAACGGGTAGTAAGACGCGGTGCTAATAATAATAATAATAATAATAATAATAATAATAACATTTTAATGGGATATGTGTTTTCCTCCTACCCTGTTTGTTCTCCTACTAATGGAGAGCCCTTTCTCCATACTTTTAATCATAGATATGTATAAATGTTGTATCAAATAAAGTTTTATAATTGAAGTGTCGAGAATGATAAAGACCAAAGCCACAAAATAACTATTTTCAGGAGAGCAAAATGAAGGTTTAGAAAAATCTATAAATCAAGATATTATATATTTAAAAAATTATAAATATCTCATAACATTTGACTTTCATAGTACATTACTTGATTCCATGCAGATGACCACAATAATGATATATATATTCAAATTACTGCGTGACACTTTAGAGGCTCAGGACTGTATCATTCTAAGGAATTATTATAAATTATATCAATAATTCATATGCATACAATGTGTTAATATAATTAAAAGTGATCATTTATTGTTAAATATTGATATAAAATTATGTGTATAAGGAAAGTCTCTTAAAATCACATAATGGAGCCTAAATCAACAGCCTCTGTGTCTGTTCCCCCAGCTTTTTGTTATCTTAGAGCTTGAGCTAATAGCCGGTTGCCTTAAGGTGAGAATAGAAATGTCAGTTTGATATAAAGTGCGCCTGCATTAGCATGGAGAGGAGCTAAGAAAGCCACACACAGTGATTGATACACCAGACCACAATCATTCCGAAAGAAATTCAAGTTTCAACCTCTTTGTCACATAAATCCAGTATATTGCTATATTGAGGCATAAAACGCATGTGACCACTAGCTATAATCTGTATCTGAATAATAGCTGATGAAGTGTATAAAAAAATTGGATGAATATATTAGTAAATGTTAGTGTAACCGATAATCCGTTTGATATCGACCGATTTAGTTATCTAGTTATTTATTGGAGAGAGGCGTTGAGGGGTGTCAGATTAGCTGCTATGAGGTATAAATGGATCCTCTTCTTCAAGGAAGGTCTGCCCTAAAGTAAATAACTGCTTTCGCAACGAGTAACGTGGTCCGTTTACAGTCAATATCCTCAGGTTGTACACCCGCATTCTATTGATATGGAGGAATGAATGGAGCACCGACAATAAGTTTCACGGCATGAAGTGCTTCAACAGACGACCCTTTCAATCCACCCCCTGTATCGATAAACTGGTCTTATTGTTATCTGAATGCCTCGTATTTAATATACTGAGCTCCTGGGGGAATTAAGCGCAATAGTACCCTGCAATGTACGTACACATATACTCAGTTCTATGGGGGTAGGGTAAGTAACACGAGTTGAGAGCAGTATTCTTGCAGTTGTTATATCAAAACTTTTTTTTGTCAAAAATAAAAATAATTCTCCAGTAGAAACGAGTTTAATTTTCTTCACATTGTGACCCCAACTGTTATTGAATATCTGTCAAGGGTGTCCTGAAATTTAATGACCAACTCTTTTCTCTTCTTTTAGAAAGTTTTTATTTTATCTAATGCCACTATGCTCACGACAGATATTTAAAAACTGTTACATATATTTAAAAACTGTTGACATCACCAGATGAAGATAATTAAACTTTGTTTCTATTGGAGAAATGTTTTATACACCGTGTCCAAAAAGAGGGTTTGACTTAAATATTGCAACAATACAGACCTTAGCTTGCGTTCTCTACGCTAACACCTTAGAGAGTTATAGGGTAAAATGCCTTACCCTGTTTCATGATATTATGATATAGAACTATAAAAGGTCATAGATTAATCAGCTAAGGAAAGATTGTTTGCTATCTTCTAGGATAAATTATGATCATAAAATATTCAAACTTAATTATTTTTGCACCACATATTATTATTACCCGTACTGGCTGACCATATTTAATTATACTAAAGAGGTAGGCGTGAGGAAGGTAATATTGAAATAGATTGTACCCGCATTTTCACGGAGTGTGTGAGGAAACAATTTAGTAAAAAAAACTCTTCAGTACACCCGTCTAGGATTTGAACCCTAACCTCCTCATCACTAGCAAACCAAACCAGATGAGGTTGACACTTTAAGCCCCCACCCATCGAATAATTGTTTCCCAAATCATAGCCATGGAGATATTATTATTATTATTATTATTATTAGCACCCCGTTTTACTACCCGCTCGGGTTATACGCACTTACGCTAATGTGTAATGTTTAGGATAATTGTGAGATGAAATGGAGGACATACAGTTTAACGTGGGATCCGAACCACGGTGGAGGCCTGGCATTCCTCACATTCACAAGTGATAAATCTGTGCCGGGACCTAGGATTGAACCCCGGACCCCCAGCACAGAAGTCTGACACCTTACCCCTAGACCACCAGGTCCCCCACGGAGATTAAAGTATATAGGTTTCTCTGCGGATGGTCAATTTGTTGAATCTTGAAGTCTTTATCCGAACCTAAGGTCACCCGGTATAAGACGGCTGAATCACAATAGACTCTAGGGTACAGTACGTCAAGGCATGAACCTCGGTCGCCTGGTCTGGGCGTCAGGGCGTGGGGAAATTTACATACAAGACTCATCACTGAATTTAATCATCCCCTCTCCATTCTAATGTATGTACACCTTCTCAATCCCTATCACAACTATTTAGATCCCCCCCTGCCTCTTAATCCACATGTGTTGGGTTTTTTTTCCACCACGTCTACCCGTTCGGATTATACGAAAATATATTAATTATGATAATTGGGTAAGTATTATAAAGGAATAATTTAGAGTAAATGCACACGCATTTGCACGTAGGAATAATATAATAATAATAATATTTAGCACCGCGTCTTACTACCCGTTCGGATTATACGCTTTAAGTACTAATTACGCTAATGGATTAGGAATTGGGAAGGTTAAATTAGAGAAAGTGAACCCACATTTGCGTGGAGGGAGAGTGGAAAACCATTTAGGAAAAACCACTCCCAGTTCACCCGACCGAGATTCGAACCTCGATCTCCCCGTCCTCAGCAGTCGAGCTCAACACGACAAGCGCGTTAGCAAACTACGCCACAAAGGCGGGTACAACACGTAGGAAGAATGTTGAAGGTGCAAATAATGTTTTAAATATCTCAATTAAATAAAAATGTCAAGTGTGCACAGGAAACCATATTTAAATTTATTACGAATAAGGTTCTAAAGATAAAATTATAAGACCGTGGCGATACAATCATTTTATTTTAGTATCAAGTACTACTACCCGTTAGGGTTATACGCTTATGTACTAATTACGCTAATGGTTTTAAGAATTAGAAAGGCTATATTTAGAGGATGAGTACACACATTTGCAGGGAGGAATAATGGAAAAACATTTTTGAAAAACCACACTCACTACACCTGACCGAGATTCAAACCTCTATCTCCCCGTCATCGGCAGTCTTGTCTACTGCGAGAGTAGAGCGTTAAACCATGTGGCCACTGTAGCAGGGGATACTGATTGTGATTGTAAATTTTACAACAAAAGCTGATGCATCAAACACAAATAGAAAACGATTGAGAAACGCCCGATAAGTCAAATCATGTGCAAAATAAGTTCCAAAGCGTAGTACGCTCGAGAAAAAAGCCAAACAAAACAACATGGGTGGATAAAAACAATAAAAATACTTGAAACAAACACAAATACAATGTAAAAACCCTAGTAACATGGTTAAAGTGAATCACCTATTGATTTTCAAGTTAACGATTAGGTTTTGGTGGGTTTTTTTTTGTTTGTTTGTTTGTTTGTTTGTTTGAGGTTTAATTAATTTTTTTTCCGTGTTGTTGATACAAATGGAATTTGCCATGATAAAAAAACTTTTTAAAAGTCCGGTTGTTTGGGTAAAAAAAAAAGTAGCAACTAGTATTCACATAGCTAATATTTACAATCTAATTGGAAAAAGTTTGTAACTTCAATTTCATTTCATAAGAGTTTTTGTATTTTTTTTATTATACGCTATATATATTGCACTACTCATTTATTTCAAATGATACATGATACATGATAAGAGAGAGATATATAAAGATAAATTTCCATCAGTGACGATATTAAAATAAAATACTTTAGCCTACTATTTCAGATATGACAGACGTTAGTGAATCTTCTATTTTCAATTATACTTGGATTAAAATGGCTCTGGTAATTTTGGCAACTATTCGGTCGACAAAAATAGTTAACGTCAACAAACATGCTATAATCTAAAAAATAGTTGGGATTTAATCAATACTGTTGGAATAAAAAATATGTTACTATACTCATAATTCTCTCCACCCCCACCCCCCTTTTTTTACTCGTTTATTAAAACAGTATTAAAAAACTATTTATAGAAATAAATATCGTAGATTATACTAAAGATCATTTTAACAGTTTAACTACGCTTAAATCCGTACCGGTGGGAATGCATGCAAAGACGTCAGTCTCATTTATTATTGTTTGTCTTTTAATGCATGTACACGAGAGGTGGAAATCAAAGTTAATACGGGTGTGTCTGTAGGTGGGTAAACATGTTCATAATAATAATAATAATAATAATAATAGTTAAATTAATCTAAACTAGTAGAACACGGAAATTGGTGTCACCAGTGGCTATGGTTTCAATGTTAAGATCAAGTAGCTGATGATTCAATACGTCCATATAAGACTCGTGCGAGTGAAGAATGATTCTGAACACGGGATGAACCCTGGATGGCTCGGTGATATAAAATTGGCGTGCCAAGCCAATGGTCCCGGGTTCGATTCCCTTGCCAAAGTGCCATTTTCCAACTAATTTAGATTAATTGTTTGTGTTGTGGGCAGTCAGAGTTCTATTCCCGGCCGGTACATTAATGTATTGTGTCCTAAATAGTTCCTCCTTGATGAAAATATGGGTAAGCTTTCCCTAAATTTATCTTCCTCAATCCTACCCCAATAGTATATTATGTATATACATATGTACATTTTATTTGTATATGTATATACATAGGCATATATATATGTATACGGATAGCCCGAATTTAGGTCACAGAATATAAATATCTTCATCCGAGATGAAGGATATACTGTAATGATAACCGAGAGGTCGAAAACTTCACACCGGTCGATGACGTGGCTTAAATCCTGAGAAAAGTTTTTATTTTTCCATCCACTTGTCCAGGCGATCCACATTAACGTGGTGGTGGTTCGTAAATAAAAAATTTTAAATACACACTTGGTACATGCAGTTGTGATTTGAGCGCCAGCCTCCTCAAGCCACGAATATTGACACATAAGTCCACGTGCCCACTGGTACTAGCTACTTACAGCTATTGTTGCCTGTAGAGTTGATGCGTAGACTAGGAGTAACAAGTATATTGATCTTACTCTCTCTGTATCTCTGGCTGTAGTTTCAGCAGCCATCACTTACCTGAGAAACAAAGAAAACAACATAATATTCAAAAGTGGTTTCCTCTATTACCTAATTTGTGTTTATTCTAGCAACAAAATTTAGTGGGCAGTGATTATTTTAATCGGGTTCTTAAATTTTCTTATCTAATGGTACATAATGTAAGAAAATATTATTTTAAAAATGCACCAGAATGTTTTTATTAACTTAGGGTGATGAACCAAATCGTGGAAAAACCAATATGTCAAGCATCAGACTGGAAAAACCCAAATCATGGAAAAATCCAATATATCAAACATCAGACAGGAAAAGCATAAATCGTGGAAAAGACAATATATCAAGCATCCTATTGGTAAAACCCAAATCGTGAAAACGCCAATATATCAAGTATCAGACTGGAAAAAAACCAATCCTGGAAAAAACACTATATCAAGAATAAGACTGGAAAAATAAAGTTTCCTTCCATTACAAAACTAACAAGGTCTCCCTGAAAATCGAGTACTTTGGAAAACTGCCCCATTTTCCTTCGACCCCTTTTGGGCGGCCAAAAGTATTTCTAGTTTAATATGCATGAGTAGACGACTGGTTTAACTAAAGAGAGCCTTGTTTGCAAAATGAGCTGCTTCGGTGGCCATAAGGTCTAAGGCACCACTCTCGCAATAGACTAAGACTGCTGATGACAAGGCGATTGGGGTTCGAATCTTGATTGAGTGTGTTTGGGGTGGTTTTCCCTAAGTGGTTTTTGCTCTCACTTCACAAAAATGCGGGTACACTTCCTATAAAAATTAAACCTCCTCATATCTAACACAATAGAGTAAATTAGTACATATGCGTATAAACCGAGGTGTAGTAAGACGCGTTGCCCTAAAAGAAAACAAAAACAAATGAGTGTGGTTGCGCGTGACTGTTTTAAGTACGATTTTGATTACGTCAAACTTGTGCACACTTTTAACAGACTAAAGTTGCCAAGCGCCGACCAAATGTTATTTTTCAAAACTAATATGCTATAGATTTAATTTTAAACTGCTCTCTTATGATGATCGACCTATGTCACAAGCCACGCATCGCGTTAATCGAGGGTTAAACTGATAAACTCACCAAATTATTATTATTATTATTATGAACATGTTTACCCACCTACAGACACACGAGCTGTCAGATTACGCAGCCACCTTACACTTGGAAGGGATTTATACTACCAAAAGCACAATGCCACTTGTATTGAAGTATCAGCATTTAAATTTTATATCTTATATAAATAATATTCATACGCAAGGCTGAAGAGGTTTTGATAAAGCTACATTCTATTTCTTTAAATAGCGTCTGTCTAGTCGTGGTGAGCGGTTAATATTGAATTTGTGGGTGTTATTCTAGGTTAAGGCCTAGTGTTATTTGAGTACTTGTGTAGGGTTTGTGTAGTTATACTGTTTAGCCCTAACACGCCACTTAAGGTTAGTTTCATAGTCAGACTGTGTATGCCTCAAGTATGGCGCTATACTAAATATAGGATAGTGATATAATGAGAGTGTCCGCATTTTTATCTTACGTGTTTCATGTCTCACTAACCGTCCGGGCTACCTGCATGTTTGCACTTAAAGAGTAAAGGATGAGAAAGGTATAATATAGAGGAAATGTATTTATTTGTGTTTGTGTGCAGGGAGAATAAAAAACCAGTCAAAACACCTCGGTACACCTGGCCGAGATTACAACCTTGACCTCCCCGTCATCATCCAACCAGGCTATACGAGACTGACGCCTTTGTCCACGTGGCCACTGGTTTGAGTTCTGCATTGTTCTGATTAAGGAAGCATAATGCCACCGTTGATGGGGAGGTCAAGGTACGAATCCAGACTGGGTGCAATAAGGTGAGTGGCTTCACCCATATTCTCTCTCCCCTCTACTATTGGTATATTTCCTGTGAATTATCTTCATAACCCTCGCCTCTTAAACTAAATCATTAACAGTCATCGTGGTACTTTTGTTTTAATGGAGACACTTTTAATATGTAGAGAATACATTAATAAACTCAATTTCAAATCATAGAATGTTTAAATAAAATACTAAAAATAGGATTTATAAAATCATTGTAGACCAAATATTCAAAGTGGGTTCCTAATATTATATTTAAGCTAATAGAAAAAGCAAATGTACAAATAAATATTAAAATACTAACTTTGAAAATAAAAAATTAGACACAAATAGATCCAACTTGTCAAACATGACATCCGCTGCGAAACACACAGCATGACGTACATAAAAGGAGATTCAGTAGGCCTAACTTTCAGAGCTGTCAAGTAGATTTCAATTAGCAGTGAGCAATATAAACAAAATATGTGCGCACGGAGGCTTGAGGTGGTTGGGAGGAGAGGGGATACACTAAAATTGATAGCGCAACATCGAGGTAAGTTTTAAAACCCCTTTCGAAGACTTTTAAGTTGAAATCACAATTTAAAGAATAAAATCAAAGCAAGCATCAAAACCTGGGATTAATCCATTTATGAATCTACGCTATGTGAACTAACAGGTCACATTAAGTTGTGTGCAATGTGGCAGTTGCTTAATGACAACATTTATATTTTAATACATTTAGTTACAAAAAAATATTGGTTCGGTGGTGCACCCATAAATCTGCTTCTATCAAAGCTAAAATTTCTGGGCTTTTTTCAAAAGAAAAGTTATAATTAGAATGACTGTAAAAACCTTTTGAATATAAATTCATAATCCCGGTCTTAAAATGTAGCCTGTGTATTCGATCCTCAAAATTATAGCTGTACTTGATATATTTTAAGTGTTTATTACAATTATTTGCGGCTTTTGGTGGAGGGAAGGGGCAGAATTCCTTGCTGTCCTGCCTTCCCATGGGTACGTCGCTGACTGGAGTGATATATTTTAGCATCATTTAAAATACCTTTCTTAATTTAGTATGATGTAATTTGTCAGTTATTTTCAAATCCTTCTAAAATTAATTTTTAATAAAACTGAATATGAAAATAAAGTTCGTGGGCTTAAACAAGATATAAATGTCAAGCTTCAGAAAACTAGCTTCATTTTCACGTTTAATGTGACCAAAAATTAGTTTGAGCTATATTTAAAAAAGTAATCCCACACATCTGTGCAATATAATGTTTATAAAATGACGTTGAAACTTGAAATATATCTATCATATTTAAAATAGAAGATTACCTGGAGTAAATATCTTATTATGAGACGCGATTCTCGGTATATCTTTTAAGGTGGGAGTGTAGGAAACTCGACTTAGGGGCGGTATTTTTGCAGTTTTTATATCGAAACTTAATTAATCAATTAATCAAATAATTCTCCAGTAAAAACACAGAGTTTAATTTTCTTCACAAGGTGACCTCAACAGTTTTTTCTGTAAAGGGTGTTCCGGAATTTAATGACTTTTCCTCTTCATTTATAAAGATTTTTATATAATGAGAATAAAAAATATGTTTTTTAGCACCACGTCTTACTACCCGTTTGGGTTATACGTTCAAGTACTAATTAAGCTAATGGGTTAGGAATAATGACGGTTGAATTTAGAGGAAGTGAGCTTGCATTTGCGTGGAGGGAGAGTGAAAAACCATTTAGGAAACCCCCCCAGTTCCCCGAATGAGATTCGAACCTTGATCTCCCCGTCATCGTCAGTCTAGCTCAACAAGACTAGCGCGTTAGCTAACTACGCCATTGAGGCAGGTACAACAGTTCTTGAATATATCTCAAGGCCATAGTGGCATTAGATGACACACTTTTTAAATTAAGAGAAAACGTTGTAATTAAATTCCAGGGCACTTTTGACACATATTCAAGAACTGTTGAAGTCACAATGTGAAGAAAATTAAACTCTGTCTATACTGGAGAAATATTTGGTTTATTTTGGTTAAAAAAAGTTTTGATATAAAAACTGCAAAAACACTGCCCCTAGCTAGCGTTTCTTATACTACCACCTATAAGTGGTGTCGTGGTGAGACGATAGTTGCCAACTCTCTTCTGTTGTATTAGACTGACACGCCGCCAGGTCGCAGCAGCAGCAGCGCTATCTGAACCCTCCCGCACCCCGCACCCCCTGGCAATGGCTCATAATAGACTTTACCTCACCCCCTGCACCGTTGGTCATCTGTCGCAAGCCACGCGTAGTTGTTGCTCCAAGGATATCCACCACCCAACCCCCCACTCTAGGGCGATCAAGCACGCGACTCTAGAGATCCCATTTCCCCCTGGGTACACGGGAATCACAGGCCCACCTTCACCCTGACCCATAGACGTATAGTATAGGCAGCGACCACCTTATATTTAAGATGGCTGAAATAGGTCTAAACATTTTCTCCTTGTACCGTGGTTAACTATCCATCCAGACTATCCGCAAATTACATACAAAAAAAAGGCTTAAGAAATATATAAGTACTAGCTTAGAGGAAATGTACCCCCATTAGCGTGGAGCGCTACTTAGGAAACCATTTAGGAAAATAAATACACTCGGTGCTACGGCCAGGTTTCGAAATCTGACCTCTCAAGCACCGGAAAACCATGCAATACGAGAGTAATTATTATTATTAGCACCGCGTCTTACTACCCGTTCGGGTT
>CABFOV010002288.1:36028-69627 GCA_902141375.1 Timema poppense | reverse complement strand
GAGATGAAATGGAGGACCTACAGTTTAACGTGGAATCCGAACCACGGTGGAGGCCTGGCATTCCCCACATTCACAAGATGTCTTGTCAGAGGTGAAGGAAGGGTTTGGTAATCAGATAAATCTGTGCCGGGAACGAGGATTGAACCCCAGCCGCCAGCACAGAAGTCTGACACCTTACCCATAGACCGCCAGGTCACCACGAGAGTAATTAATTTATTCACGCGCCCACCGGTGCGTATGAATATTATTTATATAAGATATAAAATTTAAATGCTGATACTTCAATACAAGTGGCATTGTGCTTTTGGTAGTATAAATCCCTTCCAAGTGTAAGGTGGCTGCGTTATCTGACAGCTCGTGTGATCTACTTGATCGCTCATATCATGTAGCTGACGATTTCCGGATATCTATCACACACATTGCCTTAAAGATGAGTGAAGAATGACTCTGGGCACGAAATGACTCCTGGATGAATCAGTGGTAAAACATTGGCATACTAAACCAAAAGTCCCGGTTTCGATTCTGTATCCAAGTGTATTTTTATATTTAAAGAATATGATATTTAGATGCAGCAATAACCATAATAATTAAAATATATAGTAACTTAGCTATTTAACCCATCTTCAATACATAATGTTTTGTTGTTTTTATATCAATTAAAGCCGGTGACCTGGCGGTCTATGGGTAAGGTGTCAGACTTCTGTGCTGGCGGCTGGGGTTCAATCCTCGGCCCCAGCACAGATTTATCTGATTATCAAACCCTTCCTTCACCTCTGACAAGACATCTTGTGAGTGTAGGGAATGCCAGGCCTCCACCATGGTTCGGATTCCACGTTAAACTGTAGGTCCTCCATTACATCTCACAATTACCCTACCATTACACATTATCGTAATTGCGTATAACCCGAACGGGTAGTAAGACGCGGTGCTAATAATAATAATAATAATAATATATCAATTAAAATCATGTTTGTTGTAAAAAAAAATATTTACAGCCTTTAAGTAATTCTCCAACCATTTAAAATATTTCAACAGTGTTTGGCAGGGCCTCTAATATCCAGCCCTATCTAATGTCCCCAATCAAACGGTCTGTAAACAAAATCTTCTTAGGCCATAGTCAAGAACGTCGAGACGTTGTACGTGGGATTGCTGAAAAGTAATGCCTCCTATTTATTTATTATCAAATGAACAAACATAGAAGTACAAACTAATATATGCGTTCAAATATATAGCTAGCATTTCCCACCTCGCGAGGCTAAGTCTTTGAATTATGGTCGTAAACATGGTGGATTATAACACGAGTATGTCAGTGTAGTTGAAACAAACGTGCAGGGATCGAGCTCTTAACACTGAATAAAAACGTGTGTCCGATTGACATTCATCGGAGAATGACGGTTGCTTATAGAGTGTGATGTGTAGACATCATTACTGTGTGACGTTGGGTTGCACGTTCTTGAGAGGGAAGACTCGAAGGAGAAACTCTCAGCCTGAGCTACAAACAACAGAACAGAAGGCCACGAATTGCTACCAATAAGGCAACCAGAATCGTGTGGATAGACTCAATAATCAGTCACCTTGTTTCTCAACAAGAACTGGTGGAAAAAAACTGGCATTTCACGTGAGCGATTTCGGGCAATTATTGCAAGTCTGGGCTATCGAAAGGTGTGCGTGTGATGGGCACCTCTAATGCTCACTCTCGAAATGAAACAGAACTGGGTGGACATTAGTCAACAGCTTTTGGTGGGCCATGGATATGAAGGAGATGAATTCTTGGACAACATGGTCATGGCAGATGAGAGCTGGGTGCATCATTTTGAGCCAGAGAACAAAATAATGTTCATGGAATACCACCACAAAAGATTACTGGTACCAAAATAAGCGATATTGTAACGCCGGTGGGTAGATTCATGCTCGTGGTTTTCTGGGATGTTAAGAGGTGTGGTGCGCTCAGTATTCATGCCTAAAGGCACAACCATCAGTTTTGAAAGTTACTGTGAAACGCAGAGGAAACTAAGTCTGACCCCACACTAGTACGAGTTCAACTGCGGAGATTTTGCGCCTTGGTTTCACAGTCTTGGATCCCCTACTATACAGCCCAGATTTTACTCCGTAGGATTTTTATCTCTTTCTAAAACTTAAAGAACTCCTTCAATGACATCATTTTGGGTCGGTTGACGAAGTCAAGTCAGAGTTGAAGTTGTGGTTACGTAGATAAGATGTGAAATTCTATCATGATGGAGTCGTGAAACTAGTAGAACGTTGGCAAACGTGTATTTACCTCAAGGGTGGAAAAATAACTGAATAAAGGTGAACAGTAAGGTACCAGAAAGTTAAATGTTTTGGTTTTATTCAAATATATACACCTACATCCTTGCAAAAAAAATATAGGAAGCAACATTTTTAAGCACCCCTGGTATTTCAAGTACAGCGCAAAAATTGTCTCCAAGATCCCGTTTTTGGAGTGTGTTTTAACCGTATAGAAACGTGATGACTCAAAACAAAATAATGCATATGAGGGGACGTGGACTAAATATCAGTTTTGTCTAATCCGATTTGCCGGAACGGTTGAGGTAAAAGTTCGAATACAGGGTGAGTATGTTGAGGATTGTGTATTCTTAAAATGTTTATCGCCCTCTTTCTCCTAGGAAATGAGGATACGTTTCCCTTATATTATACATTCCTGGTCCCTGTCCCTCAATAGTAATTAAAATGCGGGTAGCCTGCACGGATAGTAAAACGCGATGTAAATAAACTTAAACGCAAAAAGGCTACCTAACTAAGACACTTGAGAGATTCTTTGACAAGAGTCTTGGAAAAGGTGGTTCGACGATACATCTATGAGAGGAATCCCCCCATCTTCCCCAAGGCGTGGGAAGCTGGAGACTGTGTGATCAATGGACCTCGAGACTCGACTGAGCCACCGGGCCGGCAACATGATAGCCAGAGCATCGTGGCCGTGAACCTTCTCCCTGCACGGCATAGTCAGGAGTCCGGGACGAAAACCTTGAAGAGGGAGGAATAAATGGAAGCTAGCATATCCTCATCCAAAGATAAATTGTTTCATTGTCAAATACCCTTAAATCAGTCCGATAGGGCAGGGGACACTCATTTCATACCTTTAAAAAAGATGTCACTACGTCTTGATTCAGATTATTTTAAAATCTTTTAAGACAAATAAGTCTTATTTGCCAATGCCAGCAACACCAAGAACAGGGAGCCTGCTTGTTTGGCCTTGATTTTTGTGTTTTATATTCTCTTTTACGAATTCCATAGCCAGTTTTATTTTTTGTAGTAATTTAAGATTAAAAACCGTCAGCGAAAGTAAATCCGTAATAGCTTGGAGAGGGGATGTAAAAAAAACAGTGGTAAATCGTAATAGGAAAATATCCCCCAGAGCACAAAATCTATACTATCTCTCCTTTCATCCTCCGACCCAACAAAGGCAATCCAGTAGATTGTGAGACTGTCGTCCTAGACCGCATACCACCCTATTAAATGAGAGGGTGTTTGACAAGCGGTCTCTTCCAAGAGTCTTAAGTAAGGGGACGTTCAAGTATCACGTATGCAGCTTTTTGGTGATTTTGAACCTTTCACCCTCTTTGTAAGCAAAAATAAGGAAACGCCTGACCCATACCCCTTCTCCCCAACTTGTTTGCGTCATATTTGTCACTTTTTTTTGTACTTTTTCAAAGGAATAACCATTGTGTTTTATGAAATTTATATAAAAACATATTATTAGTGAATATATTAATTTTTATGGCAATAAAAATTTCTAAGCTATTTTTTTAAATCTGGTGACTAAGGTCCTTGAATCCACGTCTCTATACTTTTAATAATTATTATGTGTACATTTGAGCTGGCTGGGTCTCTGCGGCATTATTGGCGGCTGTCTCTCTACCTCCTTTCCCTCTGTCAGCAAAAATAAGCAAAGCTCCCCTACCCCCTAAGATGTTTACGTAATATTTGAACTGGCCTTAGCTTTAAATAATTACAGACGACTACGCCGATACTTGCCGGTAGCGCGTCTAATGATTTAAGGTAACGGGTGTAGGACTGGCCTTTGTGACTGATCTGTTATTAAGTTTGTAACTCATGTTCCGATATAATCTGTTGGTTCAAAAAGTGAACGTTACATATCCCTAAATAAAATAAACCACCCCAGTGTCTCGTTTTTAAAACTTAAAGCGCGTATTTAACTAATATAAACATCTTTATTTTTTTCTGTGGCCTAGTTGTGCCGGTATATATTATGTAGTTTACTATATCACGGTTATTTGTGCACTAGAAAATCACTTGCCAATACATTTAGTGTTGTGACGTCACAACATGGCAAATGCATTTGATTTATAAAGCTACATTTTATGTTCCATTACGTACTTTAATTTTAAATGAAATGGCACTATTGCAATTTCAAATTGGAAAGAATAGTAGGGATATTGTTGGAGTCTGTATATGAGTATAGTTATTACTCTGTGCTCTGAGACATACTGCCCATTCGGGCATAATGGGGGTAGGGGTGAATAAGATTGAGTTTAGAGAAAATGTACCCACAAAGCATGAAAGGTAATGAGCAGACAAAGTGTGAATGTGACCTTACCTTCAAAGGCGTCAAGTTTTGACTTTACAAATACGGTGTGCTGGAAATAAACCATTTATTATTGTATTTATAATAAGTGAAAATAAAACATGAAAATATAAGTAATAGGATTGCTGTGAAGCAAGCCACGTTCCGTCAAACATATAATATATACTCGGACAATACAGTCAACTATTTGACTTAAAAAAAATACACCCCTAGATGCCATCATTGTATTTGATAGATCCTTGGATTAACGTTAACATTTTGTAAAATGACAATAAAAGTATTGTGAAAATAAGGGTGGTTGCATAATCAATAATCAGTGGTTTGATCAGAGATCAGATATTCTCCCCTCAGTCTCTCAAACCTCATTTTCAGTTACACCATTAACAATTAGGATGTGATTGTCGATCATATCTCTGGCCAAGCTGACCAGCCAATTCTCTTTCATCAACTGTTTGATTCTTCGACCATCTGGTTGAGATACATAACCTGTAAGTCTTAGTAGCCGAGTTAGTGTTTGCGTCCTTATTTAACGTGAAGTGTGTGCTTTATATATTTATTTTGAGTGTGACTTGATTTTAAGGATATTTGTGCCAATTATGGCGTCTTCAGCTGAAGTTTTTCAAATATACATTGAAATTGTAGAGAGTGGCTGTGATCCAAAACAGCTCCGGGAAAGAACTTATCTTAAATCATAGATGAAAATAAAATTGTATATGAATTTTACAACTAGTACATTTTATTGTGTATGTTTATTAATATCGCTACTAAATTATTAAAACATTTTTCTTAAGAAACGTGTTTGAAATTTCAATTTATTGAAATTAATATATAAATATCCTGCAGCCTAGGCTACTAGAGACATAAGCCTAAAATATATACATAGTTTCAAACGTTATGTATAATTCAGGGCATTTAACAACCTGATTTTACAAATATAGTGCTTTTTACAGTGTGTCCATATTTGTTTTACTTAATTATTTGATCAAATCTATGCTCAGATATTTTAATTCCTAATTAATTTTGTTGCAGCCGAAACTTTTCTTGATCTAGGATCAAGCTGCGTGACAATCCTGTGATTCAAGAATCAATATAATATTTGTATGTCAAAGTATTTTTTTATGTATCCAAGTTAAATATTTTAACTGTTTAACCATCTTAAGAAGAATCGTTTAGTTTTCCATTTCTTGTTCCTTCATGAAACGTCCCACGCCCGGCGCTTACTTAAAGTATCCGACTCCGTCCAAAAGCCCTTCTCGCTAAGAGCAATATCTTCTCTTTCATGAAGCGTCGTTCAACGTTTGTTTCCATCCAGTTGGTTGTTTTCTGTGCCGCGCAAACCTACCAATTACAATCCTTTAGCGAGGTTCTGGCAATATATCTTTCACCCTCCTCCCTTAACCAGTCTATCTACCCCCAATGGCTCTTCTCAACAAGGTATTTGGGGCGGAAACACTAACATTAATTAATGGAATTTGGGTTTTCCCTGTGATTTAAACCTTTAGAAAAAAAAAAGTGAGAGAATTTACTTAATTCTAAATGGAAGTACTTAATAAAGATCTTTTTAATACAAAAAATACATGACACTAATTACATTGTCCTACGTCATACATGATAATTATAAAGTCGTAGCATCGACATTAAATATTTTTCAAATAATATTTTATTTACGTTGAAATGCACTTAGAGTGAATTTTCAAAGGTGTTTAAATTAACCTCAGAGCAGTCCAACACCTTATTTCAGTCAGTATTGCATCTCTACTGAGTTAAGGTTTCATAGTTCGATTCCCCGTGTGGCCAAAAAAAATAGGCTATAATTGGTGAAATTGAGTATTACTCTTACACATGATAAATTAACGGCTGTTGTGTCTGTTCTATAAATAAGTTCACTTGTAATCTATGTGCTGATAATAAGTCAGTTGATGAAATGGACATTTGTAGCTTAAAAAAGTATGGTTAAAATAAATTTTAACCACCAATGGTTTAATCCGATAGTCTTACATTTTTTTCACACAATCACAAAGTACTTGGGAGTGGTGGAGCCTTTAGTTGATATTTAACTACTGATAATTTCACGATTTAAATTGATGTTTTATTTTATTACGATTTTTCACTGTTAGCCATATTTCATCACCTTCCAAGGTTTGCCACACTGTGCAAAATCACGTGTTCAACCCCGGCCGCGCCAACCCTTGGAATAAGTAATATATAAAATTCAGAGGAAATGTTTACATATTTACTTTCATGCCAAATGGAAAACAAGCTAGGACTAAACAACCTAGGTACCTTGCCGGGATCTTAATCTCGACCTCCCTGTACTAAAAAGTACCTAGCTGAATGAGCTTTATAATCAGACCACATGCCAAAATATGTAGGTAGTGGGGAGTGTTTTTATGTAAGAGATTAGGATACTTAAGAGGATCCGAAATGAAACTCAACTTGAGGGAGGAAGACAAATAAAACCTAAACGACAAAAACAAAACTGGAATAACAGCTGGTTTTGAGTTGATCTTCATCCTCCCTGATGAAAGTAGGGATCTCTAACACGTGGAACCGACCCACACTGGTTGAATGAGCTTTAAGGATGAGAAGGGGTGTGAGGGTGTATAGTGGTGGGACGTTAAGCCTTGCGCACCACTGCTTTGTCCACCACAATACACACGAATGGAATCTCCTATTCAATGGTACAAATATACATTTTTTTTAAAGGAAGGATTTGTTCGAACAATTTACCACCTCCCACAACATCACCGTTCACATATACAACCTCCCCTAACCCACTCAGATGCATACCACCCCTATCCCTTCCACTCAATCAAATTACATCATTTTAACGTTGTCGAAATAATTATCACTGACAGAGACGTGATTTTGTACCTTTTTTTTTTTACACCCCTCTCCATTTGTTACAACAAAAAATGCTGGCAATATGAACGATATTCGTTGTCAATTGTAAACACCGCACAGATAAAAATAGACTTTGAAATAACAACAATAATGTAATAATGAGTGAATGTAAATTTCCCTCACAAATATACACAAAACACACCCATATATACACAAAAAAGAATTTATATTATGTATATACATGCAAAAAACACAGATTTAAAAAGAGAGAGATAAGTAGCTAAGCTCATGGATCACCTGAGCTAGATCGTATGACGTCCGGCATTCTATCCAAAGTTTGATTACTGAAAGAGCCAACATTAATCTATTTGTTTCCTTTAACAACGTAGAAATTTACCAATGAAGTCAAGTTGTTGCACCTTTCATATTCTCAATAAAGGATAAAAATCTAATTTCCACAATTAGTTTGTGTTATAATATTATTGTGTAATTTAACGTTTACTTTCTGAAGACACAAATTATATCATCGTACAACTTTAAAGCTAACTTAACCTAGGTCATCACGTCTTATATTATACACCTAAGCCTCACTTCCTGATGTTTATTAATTGACTACGTAGTATCACTTGCCAACTGACTTAACCTAGAACACTACAACTAATACTACACACCTAACGGTAGCTTTTATATATTTACTAATTAAATAGTAGGAATTATAAACACAAGGAATGGTTCCAGATTGTACCAAATAACAAATAAAATCCGTTACAAAAATGAACTAATCGAGGCTACCAAATGCTAGAAGAGTTAAAATTACCAGCACTGGTGACCACGTGTTCAAAGGGGCAATCTCCCAACATTCTGGATTGCTAGTGACAGGAATGTCAAAGTTCACATTTCATCCGGGGGAACTGGCGTTGACATTACACATATAATTTATAGCTATGATGTTCTCCTAATCTCTTTACACTAATGGAGCTGCGTTTCCTCACCCTACTAGTCGTTATAAAATGTTCTGTCTTACGACAGGTCCATTCCTTGTCAGTGAAGTTAGACCTTGAATGCACCGTGCTCTCTGCCTCCTCCTTGAGCCACCAGAGTTTTAAGAAGAAATAATAAGTCTTTAAAAATATGAGTATGTTAATATTGTCTTAATGAAAATAATATGGATTGAATAGTTAAAAGTTAATTGACAATTATAAAAAGAATTAGACAAAATTCTTAAGAAAAATAAGTTAAAAAATATTTGCGGTTTGACAAAATTTAATCCAATTGAAATATGAAGTAAGAAATATAATATTTTAGAATGTTTTCTAAAACCTTTCCTTCAAGTCAACTAATATTTAAATCCTCCTCCTTCTTAATCTCTTAATTCCCTCAACCTTTCCTTCTATGACGTCATGCAGAAGATAGTTCCTCCTAAGGATGTGTCCGATCCAGTTTGTTTTGTACCGAAGAATCACATCCAAAATGGTTCTCTTCCCATCCATTCGTCTTAGGACTTATTCATTTGTCACTCTCTCTCCATCTGATCTTCTCAAGTCTTCTCCAGCACCATATTTCAAAGCTCTCCAAGTATTTCTCTTCTATCTTCCTAGAAGTCCAAATTTCTGATCCATAGAACGCTATGCTCCAAATGTGGCATTTCAACAGTTTCTTTCTCAGTTCCAAACGTAACTTGCTGGTCAGCAGCAGCCTCTTCTTGCTGAATTCTTATTTGGCCATGGCGGTCCTCAACCTAATGTCATTGGTGCAATAGTCATTCTTTGTCAGCACACTTCCCAGGTACTTGAACTGCTATATGTTTTCCAACTCCTGATTTTTAATTTTGATTTACAGCGACTCCTAATGCTTATATTCACTCATAAAGGACCTCGCTGTTGAACATAATAACAATTAAAAAGAGTGCACTGGGAGACACGTGGACTATCCTTGGTGGGTATACTGATGTGGTTTCCACTCTCACTCCACTCTAATGCATGCAGATGTCCTATATATTCTACTTTATTCTTCCCTACCCCAATAGTATATTCCAGAATAGTAGTATGACGTATATCAAGGAAAAAAATAATAACTAATAAAAGAGTCAAGAACTAATCAGAACCGAGTGTATATTTTATTTTATTCCCCCTATATTTCACCCTTTCCCCAATTCCCATTTCATGGGCTTGCAAACCCTGTGATTGCTCTTTCATGACGAACCCGCCAGCAAGTGCACGCATGACGGAACGGGGGCGAACAGGCGGTCATGCCTAGATGCGAATTAATATTTGGCGAGGGATGTCAATTAAATGGCTGCCGCCATTCTAAAACCGAAGGCCTAATCATCATCGATACCGGCAGTTTTGTTTCGGAGATTTTTAAAGTTCCACGCCACGTGGCTCAGTGCGTAGAGTGGTCTACCGCAAATCCAGAGAAACCTTGGTTCAATTCTGAATGGTGTTAACAAATATATCTACTATTAGAATCCAGGTTACTACCACTTTTTTATCAGGGAGATTTAACGAGTTCATTTTTTTTCATTGTTCTAGCATATATTAGCACCGACGTCAGTGGGTGAGATAACCAAATGTCAGTGTCGTTTAGTCTGGTAGCGAGAATATTGGGATTTGAATCTCAACAGGGTGTTCAGAGTAGGAGGTTTTACTTTAATGGTTTATGTATCTCCCTCCAGGCAAATGTAGCTAAATATCCTTTAAATTCCACCTTCCAAATATCTACTTCTTTAGGGTATTTGAAATGCGTTTAAAGATGGATATCAAATGCGATAGAATATTAATACTTAAAATGATAAAGTATTAGCATATGACTTACATGCCAGCATTACTCCAGAACAGACACCAATTTAGTTCTAGAATATACACAACACCCAGTTATTTGAGAGATGATACGTTAGTTGAGAAAGAGGAAAGCTCAATTTTCCCAAGAAAGATTTTGCCAACATACTGGGAATCGAAGATGATCAGTAGATAGATGTATTAAAATTCGTTATAAAGCCAATTAATAAATATCTAGACCCCAAGGCTTAGGGTGTCATGAATTGGGACAGGATTTTACCTTTTTGCCTTTTCTTTTCCTTGATCGTAAAACATAGGCATTTGATATATATATATATATATATATATATACGCATTCCATGCTATTCCGAGAACAATATGTTAACTTTATAGTGTCTTTAATTGCCTATTTGGTTGGTTATTTCCAATTTTATGAAAAAGAGCCTCCACTTTTGGTTTTGGCCTCTCTTTTTAATACGTTATGGATTTTCTGGTGAAAGAGAGTTCAGTTTTTTAGACATTGTAATTTGTGATATACTCATTTTGATTAGGTTTGAAAATCGTCACTTGTCAAATAGCTTCCAAAGAGCGTACATCGGATGGAGGACAATGGGAGCAGGAGCAGACATCTTGGGAGGAAACGGCATGCCGTTGAAGGATAAAATTTCAACGACTTGAGAAAATTTGAAATTTTGTCCCTTTATATCGTGTGAAGTAAAACTCGGCTTTTAAAATTATATGAAAGATTAATCTGAAAAAAAAAACCCTACTGATTAGACTTTCGGTCCAGTGTAGTTAAGGTGTTTTTTATCAAATAATTTTCACCCTCCCTGCACACAAATGCAGATACACTTTCTCTAAATTCCACCTCTTTATACACTAACATATTAACGTATCTAGTACAAAATATACATGTAACCTGGACGAGTAGTGAATGAAATGTAGTGCTAAAAAAAACCAGCAATGTGAACTGGCTGTTGGTGGTAAAATAGTAAGTAGTAAAATAATGTTTACATTACTTATTGTGTGCTTTTTTTTACTTAACTGCCTATTCTTACAACTTGTCTGGTGTATCTGAATGTATTACTATAAATGAGTAGTGTAATTGTTTGTAATCTTTCGTTATTATAATTTTGTCAAGTAAAAGTAAACATTGATTACATGTGGACGGTATTGCCAGAGAGCTTATTAATGCATTCTTAGATAGTCACCATGATATAATAATGGTAAATGGGCACTTAGTTCAGTCAGGTGTTTCAAATTATGTTTATCTGAAATACCCACTCTGTGCCGACTGAATAAACAAGCAGAAGGTGACCCCTCTCAGATTGATAACTATTGAGGTTTTGGGCAGAGCACCTCATTTTGTTACAGTCTGTTTATTATTATTATTAGCACCGCGTCTTACTACCCGTTCGGGTTATACGCACTTACGCTAATGTGTAATGGTAGGGTGATTGTGAGATGAAATGGAGGACCTACAGTTTAACGTGGAATCCGAACCACGGTGGAGGCCTGGCATTCCCCACATTAACAAGATGTCTTGTCAGAGGTGAAGGAGGGGTTTGGTAATCAGATAAATCTGTGCCGGGACCAAGGATTGAACCCCGGCCGCCAGCACAGAAGTCCGACACCTTACCCCTAGACCGCCAGGTCACCCTACAGTCTGTTAAACGATTCTGTTGTATCCTCACAGTGAATGAGCGTCGAATTAGACAGAACGTCTCCCGGACCAAGATGCGCACGTGAACCCGGACCATTTCGAAACAGGGCAGTTTCTACCAAGCGGGCATCGTTGTCAAGATCTTTGTAAATTTCACGGTGAGGTTGTGGCAAAATGGTCCACATGGTCTTACGTTTAAATCTCTTTAATTAGCGTTCGAAAATACATCACATTGTATGATGTGGACATATTGTAGTAGACTTACACCTTTCTAATAAACGACTAAAAACAAACCCAAACAGTTCTTTGACGTTACCTAAACCAACCCACTAAAGTCATTCCTGACAGATCGGCCCATAAGTTGGGTGGGTAGCGACAGTAAGGATAAGGAAGGTTTATAAATACCTAATCACACCGTTCTCTCCGCACTTAATTAATCCTAAGTTACTTTCTCCAAAATTCCATATCCTTGCATACTTCCTTCGCTTTCAACAACATCCAGACACTTTTTAGTCATACATGATCTTTTATTCTTAAAACTCTTAATGTTTCTCTTTTTCACACATTAATCTACAACATTTAGCCCCGTCTTACATGACCTATCCATTCCTTTTGACACACACATTCTACCTTCTTATATTTACTTCGTCACTTGATCCACAAACCTCTCAATATGCCCAAATCAACGCAACGTAACATGGTAACATAAGGACTTATTGGATACCCTTTCAAACCACACTCCTTCAGAACCCATTCATTGCTGAATCTGTCCATAAAGGTTTTTTCTACAGACATTTCTTAGATATATCATTCTGACCGCATTCACCTTGCTCTTCTCCACGCTTTACATCCATAAAACAATGGTGACATTAACAAACTATTCTATACTGTCGTCTTTGCCTCTTTCAATACTATTTCATTCTTTGCAAAAGTCCACATACAACTGCATTCACCCGTATGTCGATTTCCCCATATATGCAGAATATTTTGCCTGGATACACAACACATTCACTTGTTACAACAGTACTCACATTTTCGGGGAGGGAGAGTGGGGAAACAGTTTGGTAAAATAAAAACCACCCTTAGTACACCCAGCCGGAAATCAAATTATGACCTCCTCGTCATCGGGAAATCAACCTAGAGGAGTTTGATGATTAGTCCGTGCGCCCACCGACGTGCAAACCTGTAATTATTCGCAAGCTCCAGTTTGCTAGTCTACAGTCTCATGTTTTATTTGAAGATTCCCGACACTCACTATTAATTTAAGAAAAGAAATGGGAGAAAGAACAAGGGTTAAAAAAAAAAAGCTGGAATTAGGTCTCTCTAATGGGCGGCTTAGTTACCACTTATAGTAAATTACTGCATTAAGGTGGGAGTATAGAGAACGCTAGAAAAGACCAACTTTTTTGCAATTTTATGGAAAAAAAGAAGGTTTTTGCTAAAATAAATAAAATACGTCTTCAGTACATTATTATTATGTTTATTATTATTACTATTTAGCACCGCTTACTAACCGTTCGTGTTACACGCTTAAGTCCAATTATGCTAATGGATTAGGACTTGGTAAGGGTAAATATAAAGGAAGTGAACCCACATTTGCGTGGAGGGAGAGTGTAAAACCATATAGGAACCCTCCAATTCACCCGAGCTAGATTCGAACCTCGATCTCCCCATCCTCGGCACTCTTGCTCAACGCGATACCAGCGCGTTAGCTAACTACACTACCGAGGTGGGTGTCTTCAGTACAAACATAGAGTTTAGTTTTTTTTCGCATGGTGATATCAACAGCTGTTGTTGAATATCCGTCATGAATATAATGGCATTGTATTGCAAACTTTTAAAATGAAGAGGAAACGTTACCAATAAATTCCAGGACCCCATTAAAATATATTCATGAACTGTTGCTATCACCATGGGAAAAAAATTGTACCCTATGTTTATTCTGAAGAAAGTGATTTATTTTGAAAAGGTCTGATTTAAAAACTGCCAAAAAAACAGGCCTTTCTCGCCTCCGCTACGTTCCCACCTTAAAGCAGGCCTTAACGAAGCAGAGTGTTGAAACCATTATACAAATAGATTTTTTTTAAACGGGTGAGTTAATTTTTTTAATTGTAATATCCAATTACAAACGTGGCTACCAGTGACTTAGACCTTTCGGTGCACATGAATTGCGGAGCAACTCATTCGAGGTTGGTAATACCCTTACACGAACTGAAGAGTTAAAATTAAATTCATAATGACTTTGTCCTAAGTGAAAAATGGAGGCTTGGTTTGGTTCGGTTCATTTCATTTCAGTTCAGTTCAGTTCAGTTTAGGCTTGTTTACTTTAGTTTAGTTTAGGTTTGGGTTATGAGTTTAATGGGATTAAAGTCTATTCCGAAATTCATATGCATTTACTGACAGGTAAACCTTATTCCGTAATTCGAGTACGCCCATGTTAGGTTAGGTTAAGTCAGGTTAGAAGTTGAATGGGATTTTATGTTGTTCTGAAATTCATGTGCACCAGCTGACGGGTAAACTTTATTCCGCAATTAGAGTGCTCCTGGACCTTTATCATCTTGTGCTTTTTACATACGCGTGATGTTTTTACACTTAATTCAGTGAAGTAGCTTGTACTCTAATAATTATGGCAACTATCATTAAATAATCAATTAAAAGGAAACATATTCACACGGACATTGTTTTAATACTTGATTTGAAAAAAAAAAAAGTTAATGTTGACACAAAAAAAATATTTAAAAAAAAATATTTTGTTTATGTGAACATTAAATTTTAATGAGTCTTTTGAAACATTCAGACGGATTTTTCTTCACTATCAGTATATCTACAGAATATATTTAACCTAAACCAATTCCATTAAACACATTTTTCAAAACAAAGATATTTCGTTTTAATTTTGTTTGAGAGAAAGTAACTCGCCTGATCATTTTGTTGAATCACCTCTTCAGCTTTGTTGAAAACTATAATCAGCACTGTTATCAAATTACGCACACGTTTTCGTAATTTCTAATTGTTTTAGCATATATGATGGTCGCTAATATGGTAATATTTGACTTTTACTGAATTCAGTAGTCTACTGAATTAATTATTTATAAACAGCTTATAATTAAACAGAAGGTATAGTAGGATTTTGGTAGTAAGTGCCGCTAAGAAAATATATTCTGGGAGATAAGATTGATAGCGTTTATTAGTATTATGGTATAGGTATGTGTATAGAAAATTATTTATACTATCTATCAAAAGTGACAGCTGTCGATCACAAGGCTTTAGTATAAGTACCTATAATTTACGTTAGTCGGTAAATGTATGGACGTCCTCAAGAGAGGATGTCTGATGTTATAAAAATAAGTGGTTGAGGTATTGATCAATCAATCTGCATCTCAGTTTGCGTAAAGATTATCCAATACTAATGAACCGTTGCCCAGGGAACGCCCGAATGTAGACCTTCTCATCTTGAATACTTTTCGTGGAGGTTCTTTCCATGTTCCGATGAGATGAAGGATGATGATAGTGGATATGACGGAATGGGGCAAATGACGATATTAACCTAACTTAAGCCGTATCTACCAAACCCCGGTGACGATGGGAATTAATCCCCTTTCAAGTAAAATCCCAAGGGCACCAACCAGTAATCGAGCCCGGGACCCCACAATACCACGAGTCCAGTTGAGTCTCTTGGGTTAAAATAACAAATGTATAGGCCTATACAAACGTCAATCTATATAGACACGTTTATGATATTTGTTAAGTTATAGATTAAATAGTGACAGAATTGCTAGTTTTCCCACAAATGTCAAAATTGACGGTTTTTTGTTGGTTTTTTTTTGTCAAAAGAGGTAGACCGTATGGAAAACTATTTGATGTATGGGTGAATTATATTAGTCTCACAGCAACCATATCAGTGTCAATAAATAGTGGGCTGACTTGTTTTCACAGCAAAGTTCCCATCGACTTCAGACAGCCCCCAATATAAATTGACCGCTTAAGTTTGGTGGACCCCACTTTGAAAGCCCGCGAGGGTTTGTGGAGGGTAAAGGGGGATTATTACTATAAAGCCGGTATCAGAAATCCTCGCTTAAACCACGTGTTGGTTGGCCGTCCGAAAACCTCTTCCTTTCCGAGTAATAAGACCCCCTAATTAAGGCAGACTCTAAGCCGGGAGTTTGGGAGGAATACAATCACGTCCCGTTAGTCTTTTTAATCATGTTACAACTGGGAGACTAAGTACGATTGCCATAAGAACCATTTATAAGACTTAAAAAATTAATGTGGCCAACATTAATAAACAGTCAAAAGATCTTGCAACTATCGGAGACGACACCGTCTGTCAAACGTGATAACTGTAGAACACAAGGCGTGGCGTGTAAATAGATCCAAGCGACCATTTTAAACTGTAATAGAAGGTTCTACTTATAGTGTACCGACTATATTGCGTACAGTACTAGTGAATGTTTTATTTGGTCCCGGGCTCAATTGCCGTGTCCATGTGACACTTTTCAATTTAAAGAATAAGTTTGGCTTCGCATATTAGGCTAGGTGATCCGCATTTTACACTAATAGTGTAGGATTGACGATGATAGGAATTTAAAGGCTGCGTACATGCATTTGTTTGGAGAGAAACAGGTAAACCATACCAGGAAATCGAACCGAAATATTTATCGGTTCTAATTATTGTTATTCCAGTTAACATTTTCAAGTTTCGATTCTGGTTCCGGTTTGAGAAAAGTAAAAGTTCATATTATTTTTGCTTCCGATTATTTAAATTTTGTATTTAATAGTTATACTATCGTTATAAAATATGTAGATATAAAAACAGATTAAAAATTATTTGTAACAAATTAAAGTTTAGACTATCTATATAAAATATTACAAAGGAATACATCTGACTTTGACTAAAGCTCTTGAGAAAAAGCAAAATATAATATAGAGTATTTAAAAATGAGACTAGGTTAGAGAAAGAAGGGCATAAAATTCAATTTAAAAAAATAATTTTAAACCCGATAAGAAACTTTATGAGCCTAAATACATGTCGATTCCAATTCCCGTTCTGGCTCTTATATAACTTAATTTCGGCTATCGTTTTTTCTTTTTTTATTTATTTCAAAGATATATATTATATATATATATATATATAGAGAGAGAGAGAGAGAGAGAGAGAGAGAGAGATAGAGAGAGAGATAGAGATTTGAAATAAATTTTACGGCACAATCAGACAAACTTTTCCATATAATGTATTATAGCTTGGAATAAAATTTTCAAAATTCAATAATTTGTAGAGCACCCTAAAATTATTTATATTTGTGAAATTAAAAATGTATTCTCATTTAATATGAAAAACTATTACCAGGTATCCATTTAAAGCTCAATTTTAAAAGCTATTTTCAAAATGTTAAAAAAAATTATTAAAATTGGTTATAGGTAAAATACACTTAAAAGAATGTATATGAAAAATTAACAAACGTTATTTATTAACATATAAAATATTCTCTAAATAGAATTCACAAACAAATCATTGGATCTATTTTTTTAAATTCAATTTTTTCAAACGTTAGTTGTCGGTTAACTACTATTAAATATTTTAAAAATAATGTCTTATAGTTATTTATTATATAAGAAAATTAACAGATACCCATCATGAACCAAATAGTTTGAACCATTTTTTAAAATATTCAATTTTTTTTAATGAGTAAACTACCCTTAAACGATTTTTTTCCCGAAAAACAAAGTTTTTCATGTTAGGAATTCCTCAGATATATATTTTAAACAAAATATTTAAAATTTTCGAAAATTACCTATCCGTAAACTACCCTCTAACAAATATTTACAAAATCGTTAGTCATTTTAGAAAATTTTCTAAAAATCACTCATCAATAAACTACCCTTTATTTGAGGGCTTGTGTCCGAATCAAAGTGCCATCACTATATATTGCCCATAGCATATAAATACAAAGTATGAACAAAATTCATTAGAGCGTATTAGAACTGTAGCCAAGAACAGACAGAGAGATATCAGGACATACAGAATAATAGAATCCACTTTTTTGAATTCGAACACACATAACGTAAAGACTCATAATAATTTCGAGGCAAAAAATTTGTACGATTACAATACATTATCTTTATATGAGAAAGTAAAAAATCAAACTAAAACTTTGAAATATGTATATGTATATATATACATATATATATATATAAAATCACAAATTTTATAAATTTTCAAAACCTCAAATAACCTTAAGGATACGCTCAGAGGAGCAGTAGACTTTGTTTGCTACAAAAATCCCATCACATAGTCACACGGAAGTGTTAAATGTGAGTTAAATCAACCGCGACGTCTCTCTGTGCGCATTAGTAAAAAAATATGAAACTTTTTAAAAAATTCTACAGATACACTACATTACATATATCAGCCCATGTAGCCACGGTACAGCTACATCAGTATAAAATTCACTGGATGAATCATTACGGCGTCATTTGTCACTCGCGTGACCCTAGTAATCCCAAGCAAGTGACGTTCGTTGAGCCTACACCTCAAACTTTTATAATATTGGTGACATGGTGGTTTAGGGGTAAGGTGTCGGACTTCTGTGCTGGGTTCCGGGGCTCAATCCTCATTCCCGGCACAGATATATGATTACCAAACCCTTCCCTCACCTTTGACAAAACGTGTATTAATCACAACTTGTGAAAGTGGGGAATGCCAGGCCTCCACTATGGTTCGGATCGCACGTTAAACTGTAGGTCTTCCATTTAATCTCACAATCACCCTACCATTACACATTAGCCCAAGTGCGTATAAACCAAACGGGTAGTAATACGTGGTGTTAATAATAATAATAATAATAATAATAATAATAATAATAATAAATAATAATAATTTTATAATATTATTTTGAATATGAATCAACTTCCATTATGTTGTCTATTAGACTTTTATTTACTCATCCACGCTATTATTGTGTTGTATTTGTAAACAATTTCTCAACTATTACAGTTCCTTAGGATGGTTGGGAATTATCACGTCATTTGTGGCAATACTGCTTGCAGTTAAGAGTGGCAGTTTTGAGTATTATGGATATATAGACACAGATGTGTTCAACCCTAAAAAAAAAAGTATGTAAATTGGTCTGCACATACAATTGTGAACCAAATAGCGACTCACAATCTGAATAATGAAGAGTTTTTCGTTTTTAAGTGGTTTTACCAAAAGTATGCATCTTTTCTTTATTTTTAGTTAATTATATTACAGTATTAATAAATAAAAAATGTTACAACATTGAAAAAAAATCCGAGGTAAATAAATATCTAAAATAAAAAAGTGGACTCAAGGAGGACCTCTCACCCCCACCAGCAAAACTCCATCGCCGTCATCGTCGTCAACCTCCCCTCCACCCCCATAGTCGTCAAACCCCCCTCTCCCCTACCGCCCTTTTAATAAAATCTGGTACAAAATATGGGATTGCTAAGGTTAAAGCGACATTTACTGCTCTTTTGGCCGTAGGCTAAGATCCCATCTTACATCCGACATTCCGGGGTAGGTACTATGAGGTTTACTTAAAATGAAATAAAAAAACTTTTATACGGATAATATATGGATGCAATTTCTGGTTCGAGGGTAGTCTTATACATATTATATAAATCACATCCATCTGTGATTTATTAATTCACTTGACAACATTGAAATTTGAATCAATAAAATAGTGTTTAAATATATAAAAAATGTTAAAAATTTTGTTGAATTTCTTAAACACATTTAAACTGTTTCATTGATGTGAATTTCATTGTCTTTTAGAGTAGAATACAAAAAACATCACAATTTAAGCCTGGTTATAGCTATATTACCTAAGTTGTGTGTCAAGTGGGGCAGGAGACGGGTGCTTTAGGATAACGAAGGATTTGAGGATTCGAAGACTGGGAGGACTCATCCCTAACTTCTTTTTTATCGTCGCTTTCTACTAAATATACAGTTTATTTGGATATATGATAATCAATCTAATGAGGTAGGAATGAGGACGGAAGGATTTTAAAGGTAATCTACCCGCATTTACGTGGAAGGAGAGTGATAAATTATTTAGGGAAACAACCCTCGGTAGACCCAACCGGGATTCTAACCCCGATCTCCACATAATCATCAGGCCAGTATAACAAGAGAGTGGCGCCTTAAGCCGATCGGCCATTGAACCTAGTTAAAAAGTATAAATTAAATATATAGAAATTATATTACAAATTAAATAAACCTTTGGGATATTGCACCCTGAGACTGTGAAAGTCGGCTAATTTGAATTTCTAATACCATCTTATTTCCCCTTCACCAGTTTAATCCATCGTAAATCTCTCTTTAATCTTTCTTTGCACTCAATTTCACTGTTCGCTTCACACTAAGTCCTCGCACATTTCGCTTAATCGTAGCTTTTAAAAAAGTGGTTTCTTTTAAACTAAACTAAATTTTTAATTTTGGTCAAAACTATCAATCCCTCTTACATTCGAAAAGTAGATTGTGTTTAATTGGGATATTTGTTTTGAACTTTCTAAACAACTATTTTACTGTAGGACTTACAAACAACTTATGAGAACACTAGTATAAGGTGACCAGGCGGTCTGGAGGTAAGATGTCAAACTTCTGTGCTGGGAGTCCGGAGTTTAATCCTCGGTCCCATCACAGATGTATCTAATTGCCAAACCCTCCCTTCACCTCTGACAAGACATCTTGTGAAAGTGGGGAAGGCCAGGCCTTCACCGTGGTTCGGATTCCACGTTTAACTGTAGGTCCTCCATTTCATCTCACAATCATCCTACCATTACACATTAGCGTAAGTGCGTATAACCCGAACGGGTAGTAAGACACGGTTCTGATAGTAGTAATAATAATAACACTACTATAACTTTAGTAGGAAACTTGTGTATGAAGGGTGTTTCCATACAAACAAAGGCATTCATTCTACCGCCAACAATGAAAAGATTTAATTTTATTATTACTACTAATATTATTAGTATTAATATTACTTATAAGAATGTCATAATTGGTTGACAGTTAAAAACAACATAGGTGTGCACACGGAGTGAATGTCAAGCTCGTTTAATCGGGTTTGTCAGCAATGTAGAGGTCAGGGTTTGAATCCCAGCATGAAGCAGCAAAGGTGGATTTCCCTAAAAAAATTCCCACTAGTATTTCACGCAAATTCAGTTACATTTCCTCTAAATTCTACTTTCCTCTTCTCAACCCCCTTAACGCGACTAAATGCGGATATAACAAAGATGTAGTAAGCCGTGGTTAATTTATTACAGTTCTAACCGAAAGTTCATACATAAATTTATTGCCGCCAGAACTGTGAATTTACATTAAAATGATAGAACCACTCAAATGAAAAGTTTATTAAAATTTAATTCAAGACATGCATTTTTTTTTTCAAAAACATTTGCTATAAATATGGGGATTAATTTGTTAGCGAATCAATAATGATAGGTTTGGTGGAAAAGATATTAATTTTTCAATACTTAAATATTCTCAACACATGATAAATGCAATTAAGCAAAAGCACTCAAAATAGCTAATCACAGTAATGACCTAAAGTACGTATCTAGTGATTAGATTGAGGAAGTTATAGTGCATTATAAACAAATTTAAAATCTTTTACAAAATACCTTAATTTTGTAAAGAATGACTGACTAGCACCTCCCTCTCGCTATCTCCTAAATGACCTAACCAATTACTCCAACTAAGTTTTAATGTGCGTAAAATTAAGTGGTTTAGAACTAAAACCCTGCAGTAATTATTAATTGGATTTAGTATGATAACCAAGTATTAAAAAGTGTTAAAAATATACTTATTTTTTTCTATTATTAATATTATTACCACCTCTTACTAACCGTTCGGGTTATACGCACTTACGCTAATGTGTAATGGTAGGGTGGTTGTGAGATGAAATGGAGGACCTACAGTTTAACGTGGAATCCGAACCACGTTGGAGGCCTGGCATTCCACACATTCACAAGTTGTAATTAATACACGTCTTATCAGAGGTGAAGGAAGGGTTTGGCAATCAGCTAAATCTGTGCCGGGACCGAGGATTGAACCCCGGACCCCAGCACAGATGTCTTGACACCTTATCCCTAGAACGCCAAGTCACCATTTGTTTCTATTAATACTGAAACATGTTAGGCCCATGTACACATTTTTTATTGTGATAGTGACTTTTTGTTTTATGTTTATTTGTATTAAAATTACAAATTTTTTAATAAAAATTGTGTTTTTTATTAAAAGTCCTATTTTTACCATTACGATTACTAACTAAAACTATTTTGATAAATTAGAAATAATATTACTATTACTACTATTAACATTTTAAAATTATAATCTTGATTTAAATTATTAAATTTATACTTGAAGGAGCCTTATAAAAAACCAATCCGCCCCCCCCCCCCTTTCCTGACAATTGGCCCTGGACCCATCCTTGTGACAGGGAGGTTGGGGCTCTTAGCCCCAGCCGGATGTACTAAGCGTATTTTTTCCTAAACAGTTCTCACTCTAGAAATAAATGCAAGTACATTTCCTCTAAGCTCTTTATTTTACTCATCCATACGCCATTTGTGAAACTAAAGTAATTTATAGCAGTTAGTAAGACAGTTAGTAAGACGCAGGGAAAAGAGAAAATTAATAGCTGTCCGTAATCTGGGTAGTAAATAATATCAAAGTGCATGAAAAATGTATAAAAGTATGACGCAAGTAAAGTTGTTTAGTTACTAACTGCAACCTCCGTAATTTATTATCCGACAGCTTAGCTCAGTCGGTAGTGTGTCTGTTTACTGAGATAAGGGTTCCGGGTTCGATCCCTGGCATGGCCAAAGAATTCATCATTTGTGAAATGTGGGTTTACCCTCTCACTTTGATAAATTGATGACCGGGGACTGGATGTAAGTCTTGAATAAAAAAGTTACCCAAGCTAAAGGCTGGAAACATTAACTATGTCAGTTGCAGCTTTAACTTAAATTATAATAGCTATATACTCGTATTAATCAGTAATCCCTTCTTTTTTTTTAGCACCACGTCTTACTACCCGTTTGGGTTCAACGCTTGTGTACTAATCACACTAGTGGGTTTAGGGATTAGTAATGTTATATTTAGATGAATTCTGACCGTATTTGCGTGAAGTGAGAATGGAAAATCATTTTGGAAAAACTACCCTCAGTACAACCAACCGAGACTCGAACCTCGATCTCCCCATCATCGGCAGTCTAGTCTACTGCGAGAATAGCGCGTTAGACCACGCATCCACCGAAGTGGGTCCCAGTACTAATGCAAAATAAAGTTTAGTTACAAGCAAATTAAGTTAAAACTTTACATTCAAATGGAAATAAATTTAAAAGACAAAATAATAATTCACTCTCGCACTCTCTAGTATAATTGGCAAAATCACAATAATAATATAGTTTTCACTAGCCGGTTGATATCGAAATGCAGCCTCCCTTTTTAAATTTCAATATTAATAGGAAAACCCTTACACGTCACATAACTGTGCAACAAAATCCACTTGAGCGTCTTATACATACGTAAAATAATTACCAGTGTGTGCTTTTAACTTTTTAACTAAATGATTATAATTAAATAATGTAAAAATAATATTTATAGTTGTTAAGAAACAAGCAAAGACCCTAAATCTCGATACGTCGGTGTGCTCGGGAACCCAACCTGAATAATGCTAACTCTATCCTAGGGTCATAAAGGGCCATAGTGTATTTCAAATAGGTAGCAATGTTTTCAAGTTTCAAAACTTTTAGAATTAAAGTCGTGATTATTCAGCCTAAAGTGGCATAATTCCGGGCCGAATAATACGGAATCCGAATGTGAATAATTTTGAGAATTGGTTTGTGTCATGTAGCTACGCCTCGCGCACACCTCCTTTGACATAGCTTCCGTTTCCGGCCAAATCAAAACAGTGCTGCTATCCACACCGACCAAGACTGAGATAGTACTGTATTATACGCCAACCGAACGCATAGCAGTTATGCTGTCTCCAATGTAACATTTGTAAGGCGTTTGCGATTGATTATATTTTATTAATGACTATTGGATATGTACAGGTTTATTTTAAAACGCACTTGCTAGCACCAAGGACCGGGCTGGATAATACAGAGGGTCGCATAATCAAAAATAGGATAATCGCGACTATGGTACTACTTTTTATCTCGTGATTTTCACAAGGATCGTGGTAGCGCCTGGAAGAGCTCAGAAGGTTGCGAGCCGATACATGTAGCTCATGTTATTCCTACATGTTGTAGTACACTACTTTAACCTGAATGTTTCAAATGGTCGTTCTTAAAATAAATTTGTAGATCTTATGGCTACATTAATAAATGATAACAATGCAATTAAAATAAGAAAAGGTATTTAGCGAAGTATAATTTCCATTTTCCAATATTAATACTTTAATATAAATTATTATAGTTGAATAATTATGTATTTATAAAATACATAATTATTATAGTTGAATAATTATGTATTTATAAAATACATAAATAATTAATCGATCACTAAATAAAAAAACTAGGAGAATTGATTAAAAATTAATCATGCTTTTTGTGGTAGAGACCAATTTTGTTTACGTACGTTATTGAAATGATGAATAGTAAAATAGCGCGTGGTCGCAAACTTTACAATTTTCCCGATATAGTGTAGTTTATATTATTTATCAAAATGATACCGCTACACTTCACTAGAATAATACAAGCTACTTTTAATTGTAAAAACCATTTCCAAGTACATTGAGCAGTTTTGTCACAACCAATGTTTTACAATACCTGACTTTGATGGGAGATGTGTGTTGACCTACCACTTAGCTCAACAAAAACCGTCAATACTCGTATATTTCCTGTCTTGCCTCTTATGGCTATAGATTGCTTTAAATTAATCTCCTTCCCACCACTATTAAACTTTATTATTTGTCACTTCCCTCCCACCGCGTAATAATCTATTAATAATAGATTCTCTCAGTCCTGTCAGCAACGTGTGCGAGAAGTATTCTTATAGGGTGTATTAAGGATCCTTTCTCCCTTGAATCTATTATCTACTCCCTCCTTTCCTCCTAACTTCACTAAAGTGCTCGCTACACAGACATTTTGTAATTTTGATTGGCCTCTTAAAGATCATCGTGCTTTCTAAAGACTGATTTAGGATCGAATTGGAGAAAATTGGTCACTTTAACGTAACAATGTTATCGTATATTCTCTCGGGTTTTTCATGGGTGATGTGTCCCTAGGGTTTTCCATGGGTGGTGTGTCTCTTAGGTTTTACAAGGCTGATATGTCCCTCGGGTTTTCCATGGGTGATGTGTCTCTTAGGTTTTTACATGGGTGATATGTCCCTTGGATTTTCCATGGGTGGTGTGTCTCTTAGGTTTTACATGGGTGATATGTCCCTTGGATTTTTCAGGGCTGATATGTCCCTCGGGTTTTTCACGGGTATTTTTAATGGGTGATATAGCTTTTGTATTTTTTACGTGTGATTTATGTATCTTAGGTTTTCTACTGCAATGTAATTGAGGCTTTCCACTGGTTAAATTTAACTGAGATTGTCCACCAATTAAATTTAACTGACATTTTCCAAGGGTGTATTGTAAATTAGATTTTCCACAAATGAAATATTATTGAGGTTTTCCACAGCTGAAATGTCGCTGGGTCTTACCATGGATGTTATACCACTGGTGTATTTCACGGGCAAAATGTCGGTGTTTTCTAAGGGTTAAATGCCACTGGAGCTTACCTAGTGAAATGTCGCCTGGGCTTAACATTAGTAAAATGTATATGGTGGTTGTCCACGGGTAAAATGTCGCTGGTGGTATCCATGGGCAAGGCCGTAGCCAGCCAATAATTTTAGGGGGGGGGGGTTTGGTGGGCATATCCCCCTATTGCCAAAAGCTAAAAAAAAATATAAATAATAAAAAGTTCTAAAAGCTATCTGAAGTGTTTTTTATGTCAACATAACCCCCTAACTGCCATAGGCTAATAAAATTATAAATATTAAACGCTTCTAGAAGCTCTCTGAAGTGATTTTTTTTTATGAAAACATAACCGTCTAAAATTCTCAATATTTAAAACCTCTAGAAGCTATCTGAAGTGGTTTTTTTGGCAACATAATACCATAACTTCTGAAGGTTAGGAAAAATTATAAATATCAAACACCTCTAGAAGCTATCTGAAGTGTATTTTTTTTTGTAACATAACACCACAACTGTCGAAGGCCAGGAAAAATTATAAATACTAAACACCTCTATAAGTTATAGGAAGTGCTTTTTTTTTGCAACATAACAACATAACTTTCGAAGGCTAGGAAAATTTTAAATATTAAACACCTCTAGAAATTATCTGAAGTGTTTTTTATAGTAATATAACCCCCTAACTGCCGAAGGACAGAAAAAATTATAAATATTAAACACCTCTAGGCGTTCTCTGAAGTGATTTTATGGTAACACATCCCCCTAATTTGTATCTTTATCTTAATTTTGATTTTGTTTAAACCATAAATAAAATAAAGCCATATATATTTTGTTCATGAAATTTTAGGGAGGGTTTGAACCCCCAACCTCCTCTCGGCTACGGCCTTGTCCACGGGTAAATTTCTTCTGGGGCTTACCACGGGTGAAATGTATCTTGTGTTTGTCCACGGTAAAATGTCGATGGTGTTTTCCACGGATGAAATTTATTTGGCGTTTTCTAAGGGTGAAGTATTGCTGGAGTTTTCCACACGTTATTTATCCCTTAGGTTTTTCCGCCCTCTGCTAGTACAGGAGAATTTCCTCTAAGTCTGCCTCTTAATCTCAAAGCCCTTGTATTAATACATTAATAACCTAGGTGTTGAAAGTACTAATCAACACACACAAAATAAGGGGTAGAAAGTCGTCAACATTGATTTTTACGTGGTTGACTTGGTCCCTTATATGTTATCATTAGAAACTAAAATTGAGGTAGAATAATAAACTACCTCTACTGTATTATTACCCCCTTTGTTTTATTTTTTCCCTGCTGACTGCGAGAACGTAAAATATGATCACACGTCGAGATTCGGTTATCATTTATGCTTTCCCACCCTCTCCCACTATCTCTGAAAATAATGTTTTGTCGGTGAGGTGGGCGAGTGAATCTACCTATTTTTGCATATAATGGAACATTTATTACAATAACGAGAGTAAAAAATCACGTTATTTCCGAGATAAGCTTATATTATTTGTTTGATATGAATTTCAGATTTTTTAAAAGTACTTCCTCATATTAATTTTCATATTTACATTAAGGAGTTACAGATGGAAAAAGGATACTTAGAGGTAATGTAACAGCATTTTTTGATAGGAAAAGTGACCAAATATATAGGAGAATCCACTATTTTAACCCCAACATCACTGTCACCCACAAACCATACAAATACAATTTAAGAAGTAGATAAATGAGTCCACATTTTTATGAAAGAAAATTGGGGGAAAACATAATGTGTGGGTAGGGAGGTAAGTCAAATGATAATAAAAAACTTATTGCACTTTGCAGGATTCAAACACCCACTATGATAACAAAGTTTGGATACAATTTAGTGTTTTTGACCAGTCAGCCACCTTTCTGGTTCCAAATCAGGTTTAAAAGTAAGAAAAATGGTTTGTTCCTTAAACTAATTTTAATTCCCAGAGTAAATGTGTATTTTTGATTTTTTTTTTAACGGCTTAGTCTCAAATTGATAACCCTTTCAGAAACTGCCAAATCGAAAATATTGTTTGCTGCAGCTAACACTTCCCTCGATAAATTGACATTATCTTGATCAAATAAGTGAGTGAAATGAACGAAGAGCCCTCCACCCAGGGGGTGGGGGGGGGGGGAACTGCCATTCTTTACGCAGATGAGGCCCATAACGGGCGGTCATTTATCTTGATGGGATACACGTGTCACGTGGGGGTTTAAAGAGGAGAGAAAAACTTGCGCGGGGATAAAATAAAAATCGGCGTGGTTTCCACATTTTGTAAAACTAGAGAAAGAGAGACAGAAAGAAAGTTATGACTACGTCACCGATGAAATACGGCACAAATACCCACCGATTTTTACTCCCCGAATCATGTCCCAATGTGCTGCTGAAAGGTAGGAGTGCCCACAACCTACGCAGGGCCAACGTTAAAGATTTTTCCACCCTTTGTACATGTTAATTGGCCACCCCACTTTTAACACTCTCTTAATCATTCTTACCGTCCTCCACCCATGCATTAAAATTTAAAAAACAGTTTATAATATTGCACACAAACTACTTAAGATTGCGTTAAATTCTGCGCTGGGGAAACCAATTTACAGTGAATTTGGTGAAATAAGAGTTGAAGAGAGTAGAAATAGGGGACCACAATGATTCTAGGAAATATTAATTAATTTAGAAATTAAGTGTACCAGAATTTTCGTGGTGAAAGAGTGGAAAAATATTTGGGAGAAACTATCCACAGTACAAATGATTGTGATCGAACACCGATCTTTCAGTCATCGCCATTCTAGTATATTGCCAAAGTGATGCCTTAGAGGATTCGTTCACTGAAGTGTATTACAGTCTTGATTCGAAAGTAATTTTAAAATTGTGTGTGTGCTGCTTTCCTCCTCCTGGGCTATCCGAATATAACCCCACAATTAATTATTCGTATCTGTGGCCAGGTGGATATTTGTTCTCATCTGGTCTGGTTTGCCAGTGAAGAAAAGGTCAGGTTCGAATCCCTGCTGGGCGTACTGAAGGTGGTTTTGCCAAAATGATTTTTCCCTCTCCTTCCCAGCAAATTAAAGTACATTTCATCTCAATTATTCCTTTCTCATACCTATTTCATTATTGTAATTAGATACGGATAGCTCGAACAGATTATAAGGCTTGGAGAAAACATTAAACTTATGGAGTAGGGATGAGTAAGGAAAAAATAAAGAAAATATACCCTCATTTTCACGGAGGGAGAGTTGGAAAACACTTTGAGAAAAAAAAACCTCAGCAAGCCTACACCCACCCGGAATATAAGGCCTAACCTTTTCGTCACCAGGAAACCCGACTAGACGAACTTAACACCTTTGTCCAGGTGACCACAGGTGCGAATTAAAAAATATACATAATTTTATGTACTCGTTGATTATCCAGTGTGCTTCAGAAATATAATTTGTAATGCCCAGTGGAGAGAGTATGGTGTGTATTGGCACACCCGCGCCACTTTCGACAAGATGCCAAGTTGAACGTAGAATTCCTAAGGGCAATGAAATTGTTGACCAAGTGCCCATGAAGTAGTAAAGTTAAGGGGGCCGCTTACTAGAACGCTGAAACTAACGTCAAACGTTCAAACATTCTTAGATATTTAAGAAGAGGTCTATAATTTAAAAACATGTTATAAGCCAAAATGAATGGTAAAGTTATCAAACAAAGCCGTATACCGTTTAAAGTCTTACATTATGAACAATTTAAAATGTGGAGAAACTGTTGCGGGGTAGCCAACTTTGGTGAAAGGTCAATAACTATATATCAAAATAGAAACTAAGCTATGGGTGTTCAAGCTCCACTTTTTTTTAATTTGAAGCAAATATGAATCGAATTTAAAAAAATATTCATGATAGTAAATAGAAGTTTTAATATTTTAAAAAAAAAAGCTTGATCCAAACAAATTGTAAAAGAAAATAAATTCCATGACGTCAACATACAAGTGAGCTATACCGACAGAGCTGTCGTCACATGTTGGCGAAGATAGTAACAACATTTGTGGATAGAAGGTGACATTTTGTCAACAAAAAGAACCTTCCGTTCATTAATCTCAGATTTTTAGACTGGAGTAGCTACCTCTTTATTCAAGTAGCTCTTCAAATATTCTCACGAGGCTGAGTTGGCTCCGATCCAGACCCATAGCTTCACAGAAAAATGTTTTTTTTATATAGTTTTATAGTTTTAATCATAACATATAAAATACAAAAGTTGTCTTGTTGACTTATAGATCTAGTTATTATAACAACATGGGTATTAATTATTTTAGATATTTGTCATGTGAACATTAATGTGTGGTATCTATAAGGTAACGAGCTTACCTTGTATTATTTCACTATGACACATCTTATTAGATATGATCCTGGTGTAATCCGTCAAGGTATATCTGATACATTTTAGGGTAAACGAAGAGTACATAACGTCACACAATATTTTTTTTTTTAAGTTTTCAATTTNAAAAAAAAAATAGGAGCGAGGTTGACGTTTTTGGTGCTTCACATAACCCCTACTGTATTCCAAAAGCTACATAAAAGCATAAACATTATCTTATTCCTTGTGCTTACATATTTTTACTTTACCCCTCCATGTATTATTCCACATATCTACACCAAACGGGCAGGTATGAGTCAGGTGTAACTTTATATGAAATTTACAAGTAATTGAGTGAATAGAGTGTGTGATGCAATGGGGCGTGTTCTAGTTCCTCCACGAAAGCTGATTTAATCCCCTTTTCAGATAAATATCACTTAATTCTATGGTTTAGTTCCTCCATATATTTATATTTAGCACCGCGTCTTACTACCCGTTCGGGTTATACGCTTTAAGTACTAATTACTCTAATGGATTAAGAATTGGGAAGGTTGAATTAAAGGAAGTGAACCCGCATTTGCATGGAGGGAGAGTGGAAAACCATTTAGGAAAAACCACCCCCAGTTCACCCGACCGAGATTCGAACCTCGATCTCCCCGTCCTCAGTCGAGCTCACTCAACACGACAAGCGTGTTAGCCAGCTACGCCACCGAGGCGGGTTAGTGCCTCCACTTCGTGGACTGGGGGGGGAGTGAGGAGGAGGAGGAATCTAATTACTTTATTTCGGTGGCGGGGAGGCTGTAATGAGGGGGTTGGAGGGTTGAGTTGCTTCACGACACCTGAAGGAATGGATTATAAGTATAGTTGGTTAATTTCTACATATACTTATGGTTCTTAACAAACCTAACCTAACCTTTCATGCGTCAACAAATTTTGTTCTTATTACATTTTGTAACTTACTGTGTGAAGATCCCTTCCTTGAGGTGTCGTGAAGGAACTCGACCATCGCTATCGGACTAGTTATCTCCGTGGAGGAACTTGACATCCCCGATACAACGTATGGGAGATATATCCGTAAGTCTGGCACTGTCAAACCAAACTAGACTAGAATCGCCTGATGACTTTAACAATGTGCCCACTGGTGCATTTTTTTTAAACTAGGTATTTAAAGTGCACTTTCTGAACCGACTGATTATATCACCAAATGACGTATAAACTAACTTAAATATATAACTTACACAACATTTATCCCTCAGCCATTAATTTATTACTTTTAAAGGGTAAACCCAGATTTCAATAATGATTAAAAAAATCCCATGCCAAAAATCGAACTCAAGACTCTTAGCTCATTAAATTCAATAGACAGATATGCTGCCGACTGAGCAAAGGTGGTGAATCCACATTGGTGCAGGTACGTAGATATATCATCTGTACAGACTGTCAAATGAGATAGCATAACGACGTCACCATACGCTCTAATACCCCCACGCCACTGTTAGCTTAGTCTAATTAATTCTAGATTAAGTGATTAAGTACAACCCTCAGATCCCAGCCATTAGTTTACTATATATATATATATATATATACACACACACGAGTATCTCAAAAGTAATCTCAATTCACAACAAAACTTTTTCAGCTTTGACTGGTATAGATCCTGCAACATATAGATTTATACACCAACGCATTATCATCTGAGCTAAGGTTCCGGACACAGGGGCGTCGCTTTGGGGGGGTGGGAGTGAGGATATGAAAGGATTCCTCACTCTCCCCAACAATGTCGGGAAAAAGCTAGAAAGTAGAGTATTTTGTGGAGAGCCAAGATCTTGGGCTGGTAAATTCTATAATTACTTTGTACCGTAGTACTTTCAATTATGAAAGGTCTATACCATAGACTTGTGCATGTAAATTGTAAATCTCCCCAATCCCTACACTTCAGAAGTTCCTAACACCATAACTCATCAATCATTGAAAGGAGCTACCTTCTTTAGTAAATTGTATATAAAGCTTAATTACTCACGTAGGCTAGGCCTAGTACTGCCGTTGTCACTGAATAACTCACTAGTTTTAAGTCTACTCTACTATCTTACTAGGCACTAGTAGCCTTAATAAGGTTAGTTATTGTTTTAAGTTGATCCCTTGATAGAGCCTGAAGTTTTTACGAGCCAAAACTTGTTTGCTTTCCTATACGCAATGATGGCGTGTGTTAAAACGAAAATCACTTGTAATTTGAAAAACCATCACTAACAAATAATTTTAAAAATATATTTGCCTAAATCCTAGAGTCAAGCCCCAATTATCACCTCAAATGTTACAATTTTCCCAGGAGTGGAGCCCCTAATCTCCCTCCTCCAGGTCCCCTTGTAACATGGTAATCTTGGAATTTTTCTCATTTAAAAAATCTGAGTTTGGAAATTCTTTGTTTCTTTTCCTCCCAAAATATATTTCTTTTGTGTGACGCCCCTAGCTGGACTCCACAATGTTAATGAAACAGGTGTGAGCCGAATGACTTTTTTTATAATGTATAAGGTATAAGGTATATTGCTTGATTATGCAGTGATGGAGAAGTCGTGGTCAAAATCCAGGCTGGATGTATTGAGGTGTTTTTTTTACTAAATAAATTCCCACCCTTCTATTATACAAATTGGAGTTCATTTATTCTTAATCTTATCTTCCTCAACGAGTGTAAATAGAGGCTAACTCGACCAGAGCACAAAAAAAAGCAAATCAAAACAAAAACTAGCTCAAAGGAACAGTGAAAAGAGTGAGAATTTTAAGAAAACTCACTTGAGCTTGTAGAGATTGTAGGGAGACTTGTAAACCACATTTGTTGACTTAAGAAAAATAGCCTCTTTCACTTGAGTAAGAATTGAACCCGAGCCCTCTCATCATTCAATCGCACAACAGCTCATCTAGCTATGCTGGTGCCCGACGTTTTAGCTCGGTCAGTTGCGCGTCTTCCTAACGCTCCAGGGTCCAGGCTTCGATTTTTAGTATGGTCGAAAATGTATCGATGATTTTTTTTATCCGGGAGCTGGATTGTGCCCATTTTAGTATTCAGTTAGTTTGTTAATCGTGTACTGATATAATCAGTGTATTTAATAGAGGCAGGTTAAGTTTTTTGAAGAAAAAAAACCCTGCTAGTAAAAATAGGTGCACCACTACCCGTTCGGATTAATGGTATAAATGTACTATTTATAAACGAGGCTATGCAATTAACCAAAGCTTAGGATTCCTAACTATGAAGATAACCAGTTCATATATTTGCAAAGAATTTATGGCTGGGACCCATAACAGACAGATGGCCCCTGGCAGTAACCACTTAACCATTGTGTTACAAATATGTAATTTTTAAACTAATATTTAAAAATAATACATTTCATAGTATATAAATTCTAAAATAAACTTAAAATCATCGTTCTTTGAATATAAAAGTAAACAATAAGAAATTACAAATAGTTAAATTTCAATTGTAATAAGGAAAATAATTACAGCTCATCGAAAATGGATAGTAAATAAAGAAAAATTACAGAAATCACAGATATTGTTTACAAAGTCAATTTAAAAATTGACTAATCACAGTTTATGGGATATAAACTGTAAAAAGTGACGTCACATCTCATGAAATGAAGACTACAAAAAGAAAAAAAAAACTCATAGCTCATCGTTGATAAAAAAAATCCT
>CABFOV010002288.1:7558-27641 GCA_902141375.1 Timema poppense | reverse complement strand
GGGGGGAGGGACCACTGCCAATTTTGATTTTAGTGAACGTTGTGTTTTGTAAATGCAGAAAATGCCTGTGGTGGTGAAGTGCTAATATTTGTGATCGTCCAATTTTATAAACGAGTGTAGTTTAAATATTTGGTTCTTATTGTTCCGTTTGTATTAAATGTACTTGTTACATTTATGATTGAGGCATGGCATGTGTTTCAGCTTAGCAGAAGGCCACCCACAGGCTCATTTAGCAGTCGTGTGTGTGTGTTTATTGGTGCGGTTTTAGTGGTGGTGTGCTGGCTATTAGAGACTTTGTATGATGAAATTATCTAACAAACAACAACCAAATATTAGTGGTAGTTCTTCATATTTTTAGTTGTACGTTTAACACAAGAGCTATTTATTATATACTGTTCATGGAGGCCTGGGCATTTTCTATTATTATTAATTACACTAAAAACAACTCCATTTTCATTTATTTTTCCGTCGTATCCGAGCTATTCGCAGTTTAATTGCACCAATGGCTTAGAGATAATTAAGGTATAATTTATAGGAAATGTATCCGCATGTGCGTGGAGAGAGAGGTACGTCAAGGAAATTAGCCATAATACACACCTACACACTGCCAGGTTAAAGCTTTACCGTCACAAGACTAGAATATTAGCCTGGAACTTAGTTCTCGTGGACCCCGATGAGATTTTCTATTCACTAAACATTTTGTGAGAAAAGAACTCATGACTCTTAGCTCAGTAGAGAGATAATGTAATATGTTGGCCTAGTGCAAATTTTAATAAGTTTTGTGTTGTAGGATTGTTCAACATAATATATTTCATAAAAATGTTTAACGCCGTTCAGAGAACATACATATTTTTAACTAGGCACAAAAACTCCCCATTTCAGCGCCGGAGCCTTCCAACGGTTCCGAAAGCGGGATGCTTAACCCCCATCCCCCTTAGTTTACGCCCAACCTCTTCCTTCTTCCTCAACACTTCCTGGTGTCCAATTAGCTACGTACCGAGGAGCTCTTTTTACAGGCGCCGTTCCGACGCTAGAAACGGCCATGGTTCACCTTCTCACTTACTAGTGGAGTCGATGCGGCTTGTTCGCCGATAATTAGGTTTCGGACTGCACACTGTATATGGATTTTCTTTTTTCTTCGCTCTTATCTATATGGCAGCTTTAAATACATTAATGTTATGTGACATATAACAAAACTAACCAGTTTTATGGCGTATGTTAATTTATACTTAGGTGAAAATGCATATTTTAACAATTTAAAAGAAAATGTCCTCAATTCTCAGCAAAAATATAGAACCATTAACATAGGTAGTCACTTAACCCAGTTCATATAGGTTATTCGCAAATGACCCCGTTCAATGATTCAGGTAGGTAGCGCAAAGGTCAACGAAGGTCGTTAGGCGAGATGTCAAACCTTCGCCGATATTTCGGAAGACGGAATCTGAGAGTCGAAATTGAGACCGAAGGGGAAGGGAAAATTGGTGTGACTGGGTGGTTGTATGTCTTGAGTTTAATGAATCCTGAAGATGAAGCCAGCACCAAACCTACAACTAGCGCTTGTGAGAGAAAGGAGTTTAAGATTAAGCTTGAATTCATACAGACACACTTCTTGACGCGACACCATCGCCAAGCTTGAAACTCGAGGTTTACAGTCATCGGAATCTTTGGAGCTGTTCCAGAAATAATCAAATAGTTATGTGCCGGATACAGCTGGGAGAGCCATTGCAAAGACATTTCAAAACATATTGAGAAGAAATGCAGGCCTCATGTTTTGAAAACAATAAACCAAGTTCTTTGGGGAAAATATACTAAGGAAGTAAAAAAAAAAAAAAATAAAAAAAACAGAGTGTATTCCAACTGAGATGACCAGCTTTAAGTTCCACTTGTGATGTAGAGAGAAGCTTTTCAATATACAAGAATATTTTAAGTGATAGCCCGGAATCGTTTCATTTCTAATACTCTTGAGAACTATCTAGTTTTAAATGTAATCAGAACCACAGTCAATAAGCTGTTGTAAAAAATGAATTTATACCATTTTAATTGAAAACCTTGCCTTATTTTTGGTGTGAATATTTTACTATTTTTCTCGCAAATTTATTTAGTTTTAAGTGTATATTTGCATACGTATTTTACTGGTTTTTCGTGCATATAAATCCGCAGTCTTTTGATAAGTGTGACAACATTTGGGTACTTAAGAAAGAAGATTTTAAAACACTAAATGTAACATTATTTCCTTAATCTGCCGATACAACTACTACAAGTTCACAATTAAATTGGACAAACGGTGTAAAGACGTCACCCTCATGTTAGACTGGCCTGCTGATGGTGAGGAGATCATGGATTGAATACTGGTCGGGTCTAATGGGGGTGGGTTTTTTTTTTCATGAATGATTTCCTACTCTCTTTTCATGCAAATGCCGGTAGAGAACCTCTAAAGTGCTTCCTTCCTCATCACTACACCATTTAAGTTATTATCATATATGCGTATAATCTAAAGTGGTAGTAAGAAGCAGTTATAAAAAAAAAATATTGACGTATCACTACTTTTACTAGAGAATTATTATTACGATACAGGTGTCAGACTTCTATGCTGGCGGCCGGGGTTCAATCCTCGGTCCCGGCAAAGATTTATCTGATTACCAAACCCTTCCTTCACCTCTGACAAGACATCTTGTGAATGTGAGGAATGCCAGGCCTCCACCGTGGTTCGGATTCCACGTTAAACTGTAGGTCCTTCATTTCATCTCACAATCACCCTACCATTACACATTAGCGTAAGTGCGTAGCCTATAACCCGAACGGGTAGTAAGACGCGGTGCTAATAATAATAATAATAATAATAATATTACGATACATCCATGGATTTAGGTCGTACTGTCAGTAATGAGGCAGATACAACTGCCAGTCTCCTGGTCATCATTTAATCACTGCAGATGGGGAAACTCTAACTACAAAATTGATAAATATTGTTGCCATAAATAGTATTTTTATTTGGGTAGATATACATGTTACCGACCGAGATAATATGCAGGATAACGCGAATTTTGGCTTAGTTTTGAAGGAGAAAATATTCTTATTACTAGCAAAAATTAATTTTACATATGTCTTTTTGGAAAATAATCTTAATAATTTTCTATCATTAATATAAAAAATATGCGATTCTTTGTGTTCAGCCTTTTATCAGCCGTCCGGGATAGTCACGTATTTACTCTAATGGGATAATAATATGAAAGGTAAAGTTTGAAAGAAGTTTACACGCATTTGCACGGAGGGAGTAGGGGAAAACCCATATTGGGNACACGCATTTGCACGGAGGGAGGAGGGGAAAACCCATTTTGGGGGGGGGGGAAGAAAGACCCTAAGGGGACACAGCTGGGATGTGAGCCCTGAAACACCAGACGAGATGACATTGACACCTTTGTTTGAGTGCCTAGCTAACAAATGTATACTTTTTTTAAGCAAGTTTTTAAAACGCATTAAGATATGAGTTTGAGGAGAAAGTTTGGGTGGGGATTGCCGCTACTACCTATTTAATTTGCTTTTGAACTAAGACAAAAGTATGATATTGTAAGCGTGAGGGTAGATTACTAGTATCTCTTAGGAACACACTTTTAAGGAGGCAAAGCCTTAATTTAACTTGTAAGGCGTAGTAATTAGTTTTTCCTAGTAAAAGCAGATGACGTAAGAGCAGAGGAAGTGAAAAGCTGGAGGAGTAGTCAACCCTCAAACTTTCATTACTCTCGTTCTGGGGTACAGCTTTGAGAGAAATTATTTCCCACGCACCAAATTTCTCAGCTTTACATTTTAGTTTAATTAGTACGTCCAATAATACAGGTTTTCCGTTGGGTTTTTTTATTCCGACATTTTGTAGTGTGCCGAGTTTTCGTCACTTATTTTTTTTGGGACCGCGCGCTGCGTGGTTTGCCCATTCCCCCTCCCCCTTCTTGCCGTGCTACACCGGTGAGAACGGGGGGGCTGACACATTGTCGCCCTACAGCCTTCAACAGGGGTCCACAAGAGGTGTGGGCACAGTAGTAGTAGTAGTAGTAGTAGTAGTAGTTAACACACATTTTAATTACGATAGTGGGGTGGTGATGAGAAAGGAAATATAGCCTAACTTCTGTAGAACGATAAAGTGAAACACTTTAGACAAAAACACCCTCGAAGTAAACCTGACTGGGGTAAGAAATTAGTCTTATGCGTCACCGGTAAAACCAGATTAGGCGAGCCCAACATTTAGTCCCCCCGCACAACAATGTGAATATACCAAATCTGTTAACAGCTCCATCCAAGGGATATGGATTGTGGGGATAATTTATAGGAAATTTTGTTCTCACTACTCTAGTTGTTCTGGGAAGGGAATGGAAATATCAAAGTGAAAAATTACATGTGGGAAACCCCTCGGTGGAGATTCGAATTTCAACATCCTGATTTCTGGTAATCCCGACTATTACAAGCCTGACACACACACACACACAAACAAAAGAGAGCTTATAACTTTTTTTTGTATGTAGCTGTACATCACACACAAAATAAATAATGCAATAAATATTGCACGTAGCTGAACACAAAAAGCATGAAAAATACAGTTTTGTATATAGCTGTACACACATAACACACATAAAAATGATTTCAACGTACTTTTGTGCGTTACTGTACATGACAAGAACAATAAATAAAGTAATACATGTTTTATGCGTGAGCTGTACACAAACAACACGCACTTTCCAAGATTGCAAGTCCGCGCGCGAGCTACATAAAAGAGCATTATCACGGAGCAGTATATACCAAGGTAGCATGAACTAAAAGGAGGTATACGAGCCTCGGAGAAGTTTAGGAGGGAAAACTTGCACGAGCGACGGAAGGCAATTTGGTAATAAACAGGGCTAAAAACAAGCGAATCGCTTCAATTTAAAAGCTTCGGGAACATAACTAAGAGAGTTATATCCGCACACGAATTGCAACCTAACTTAACCTAAAATTGCAACACCCAGTACAAGGTTATAGCGTATATTTTTGAAAGCGTGTAAACAAAATGTGGATGATTTTCGCCGGAATTCGATTGCGTGTCCAAAGGGTTTTGAGTAGCTAAGTTGACTATATAGAAGCCATTCATCATAATTATGAATTTTTATTTTACACAACTAGGTTAATATCTCATCTCAAGTGACTTTAATCTAAAATTCTAAGAAATATACTTAGTACCTGAAGCGTTTTTTTAATCGACATAATTATATTGTGAGACTGACGTCCTAAGCTACTTGAGCAAGGATTATTATCGACGAATATATTGTACGATTGAATTTAATATTAATAAATTTTTGGTCCAACTTGATCGCTAAGGAAAAATATACATTTCTAATCCAAGGATAATTTATGGAAAATATTTCAACTTGAATTAATATAAATATAAATTAAGACCACCGTAACGATAGTATGATGATATAAAATTGTAGCTTTAGATTAGTGCAAATGTTGGATATCCCAAACATGCTTAGCACTAACACTCCCTAAAATGTTTTAAGTTTACAGACTTACCAAAACATGTAAGCAAGTTGATTTAGTAAAATTGTTATTGAAATTGGTAGGATTGTTTCTAAGCTAGAGTTATGTGAACAGTATCCCTCGTTCCCTCCATTCAAAAAATTCTAAGTACATCATGAAACGAATTATGTCTTGTTCTCGTCGTAGCTATAGTCTTTCAAATTTATCTTTGGATTTCAAGTTTAAACCTCTCTTATAATTTCTCCTTGGAATTTAAGATGATATTTTCCCTTGGTAATCAAGTTAGACAGAAAAAAAAATTATTATTATTATTATTATATATTCAATTGTACTTTATATTTATAAAGAATAAATGTGATTCGCGTAGTTTAATACGTCAGTCTCGCAAGATATTACTAAATTAAAAATAGTACATCCTAGGTAATTGATCAATTGCTTAAAATTATAAATTCAAATCACTTGAGATAAGATTTTAAACGAAAAACCTTTTGAGTGGGTTTCATGTTGAAACGGATATTCACATTGAAAAACCATGTAAATACATCGATCGTTCAATCTAGTTTCAAAGAATTTCCCTGACAAATTTTGTTTAAAATTGGCTCACGCATTCGATAGCTATCTCCTAACAAAGATCTGTACCAGAGGGAATGATGAGATGCCAAAATTGTCAAGTTAAAACAAAACCTCATTACGCCCGGTCAACCACCACACCACACCACCCATTAGTAGTCACAGAGTTTAGACCATCCAGCTCACAATATGTTCGATTGTTATTGAAGGAGAGTTCCCAATCTCAGCCGGGTGCGCGCGGGTTTATTTTCATAATGTGATAATAGGATTTTCTCATTCCCTCTTCATGCTAATGTAGGTACAGTTACTCTAGCTATCTTCCTCACCCTACGTGATGGATTAAAATTATATCCAAAAAGATGGGTTAGCGAACTAAATAGGACTATCTCACCTAGAAGTAATCTCTAGTCGGATTCTAGAAGAAAGACTCTTAGGAGATGAAAACATATTTTTTTCACCGCAAGTTATGATAACATTTTACTACAGTATTAGTACTCTTTGATATATATTTATGCTATATATCAAAAGTGGCATCCGAAGTTCACATGCATTGACGTATGAATATATAAATAAAATAGTTTTAGTAAATTTGGGTGACCTGGCGGTCTAGGGGTAAGGTGTCAGACTTCTATGCTGGCGGCCGGGGTTCAATCCTCGGTCCCGGCACAGATTTATCTGATTACCAAACCCTTCCTTCACCTCTGACAAGACATCTTGTGAATGTGAGGAATGCCAGGCCTCCACCGTGGTTCGGATTCCACGTTAAACTGTAGGTCCTCCATTTCATCTCACAATCACCCTACCATTACACATTAGCGTAAGTGCGTATAACCCGAACGGGTAGTAAGACGCGGTGATAATAATAATAATAATAATTTAGTAAATTTCTTTACTAACAAAAAAGTTTCTCCCTGTATGAATCCGACAGTGGTATGATTTGCCGGCGATGGGTTCTACCTAGTTGATTTTTATTAAAATGGTTTCCTACTTTCCTCCAAGAAAATGTGGATGCATTTTCCTTAACTATACCTTACTAATCCCTACTTATTTAGTGTAAGTATTTCTAAAGTCCGGATGTGTAGTTTTAAGTGAATAATTCCGTTAAAATTATTTTATAATAAAATATGAACTAAAAATACATGGAAATTAAATAAAAACACGACGAAACACTTTTTATAGGTTTACATACCATCTGTATTTAGAAATATGTCTTGCTGAACTACATAGAAGCGTTTAAATTCCCTCGGAAGACGAACGAGAGGTTTGAGAACGACAAATGATGAAGTGTAAACCAAACTAGAATAGATAAGAAAGGACGGGTGGGAAAGAGACTGCTGCTTTCAGATTATAAATGGAAGTTAGTATACGAATGCCTAATGTATATATTTCGTGAAAGAACAAAAAACAAAGAAAAGGTGTATTTTAAAGAATTTTAACTGAAGTTTTATTGGGGTACTTAATGTAAACTTTAAAAGCACAAAGGGTGCGATTGGTATATAAATGAACAGTGTGAATGTAGGAGTACTGCTATATGCAGATAAATCCGCAATAATGGCTGAGAATGAAAGTGATTTGTAGAATGCATTAAATCATTTGAATGTGGGGACAGGCAGAATTGATCTTATTATAAATGTCTCCAAAACTAATGTTATATAGTTTTGATAAGGACGGATCAGGAAATTATTGTCAGTTTAGTATAAATATAAAACATTTGGTCAGTAATTTTGTGAATGGTTTTGTGTATCTGGACAGAATGATTTGAAAAAAATGCAAGGCTAGATGGGGAAATCGGTTGAAGGGTGAATGCCTCTCAGAGTAGTTGTATGCACGTGGATAATTGTAAAGAATGGAAGAGTATCGAAAGAGGCAAATATGGCGGTATCTAAAGGGGATTAATACCAACGTTGTTTTACGAATGTGAAGCGTGGGTTTGTCACGAGAAACACAAGAGCAAGGTTAATGGAGTTGGAATGAGATATCTAAGAAATGTATTTGGAAAAACTCGTATAGACAGAGTCGGTAATGGATGGGTGCTGAAGGAATGGGGCTTGAAAGGAAATCCAATAGGTCAATGTGAAAGAAGCACCCTACGTTGGTTTGGGCATTCCGAGAGGGTGAGTGTGGATTGAGTGATGAAGCAAGTATATGAAAGTATAGTTTGTGGATCAAAAGGAAGGAGTAGGCCATGTAAGACGTGGCTAGATATTGTAGAAGAATGTGTGAAAAAGAGAAACCTTACGAGTTTTAAGTATAAAATAATATATAAGACTCAGTGTATGGATGTTGTTGAAACAAAGTGAGTTTTAAAGGATAAGAAAGTGTGGAGAAAGTTAATAAGGATGGATTAAGTACGAAGTTGTTTTCTAAGCTATATGCACAGTTTCTTGTCCACCCCGTCAGGGAACGCCATGATTAGGTATGCATATATGCATGTTATTTCAGCATTATACTTACAAACAAACTTAACCTGAGAAAGTATACTCCACTTATTCTAAAAAGGTCGCAGTTTCTCCTTGACAGATTACATTATGGCCATATTTTATAAACAAGACCCGGACTTTGTTGACCTAAAAATTATCAAAAAATGTCTTGCAACGTGACCTAAAAATTCAAATGTATAAAATAAAATACCTTAAGGTATTAGCAAAAACACTTAGTGAATGCACACGACTAAATCAAACACTCACGTATCAAATATATGCTAGAAACTTACTATGCAAAGAAAAGCCTTTAATCACTAACGCTCGCATTCAGCTAAACATAAAATTGATTCACAGATTCCTTCTTCAGAAGTTATAGCTATTCCCTACCAACGTAACCCTCTCAAACTTATTTACAGTGCCTTGCTAAAAATGTGTATTTCCCAACCAAACAAACAAAGAAGATACAGAGATAGGTGCCTACATTATTTTCTCATGCTGACAACTGTGCGTGGAAAAATGTATGTTTGAATAGGTAAGCATTTATAAAATATTTATAGTATTTAAAAATATACCTATTCAGCATTAAATCCACAAAAAAAATCCAAAAACTCCTTGAAATTATTCAAAAGTGTATCAAACCAATAATATATATTTCCACAAGCAGGGAATGATAAACAGATACTGGCCACGCTTATCAACTACTCCATAGTGGAAACATATTTGCGGTAAGCTTGCTACCTTTCAGGGTAAGCCACGTGCATGTCTGGGTACTACCAGTTCTATCTATTAGATTTAAGATGCTTACCATTGAAGTGTGAATTGAAATTTTAAGAACTCCACGAAGATGAATAGTTATTTTAAAAATATGTCTTTTTTAATAATTCTACACCAAATGAATTCAAAGTTATTAAAATTTGATTCAAGGGACACAAATTTATTTGTTATATCCCATAAGTTCTCGCTTTCTTTTGTTTGCACCACGTCTTACTATCCGTCCGGGCTATTCACATCTCTTTACTAATGAGTTAAGGACAATAAGGTAGTAATTAGATTAAATGTACCCACATGTGTGTGTAAGGAAGGAGAGCTGTAAGCAATTGAGGGGTTTATTTTGATTTAGTTAAGTTATCTAAGTTAAATCAATCTTATCAATATAATGATATTAAGATTTATTTTTTAGGTTTTATCTTATGGTTTGTTATTTTAATTTTACTATTTATTATGTGTTTAAATAGCTTAATTTTAGAGCTTGATATTGAAGATATCAAAGTGAAACGTCTTTAAATATACTTACAAAAACATTTATTTTATATTTATAATGAAAATATAGGCCTACATCCAACCGGGATTTGAATCTTGCTACAGCAAACCAGACAGAACGAGATTCATGCCTTGGTCTTGCCCAACAGTGTTGGTGGATAGTTACCAACAACTACAAAATTATGGAAATTATTTTATATTTTATACATGTAAGTTTATGTAATACGCTGCAAATAGTGGAATAACTCCTATTAAGGACTTGAGTCTTATAACGCACAAAGCGCTTATCGCGTCGCGATGCCAAATGACGCCAACTGCACTGTCGCTTGGTGCGCTTTTACTACGGCACCCCCAAATTAGCACCCAGCCACCCCTTCTCCACCACGTAGGTTTAAGAAGAAGTAGTAGCTAGCTACTGGGGAGAGTAGCGATTACAAACTCTGCGTGCTAACATCCCCCACCCCCTCTATCCCCTAAACCACCACCCTTTCAGTGTTGAAGTCGGTGTGCAGGCGTGTCACTGCTACTGTTAGCTTGTGGGGGGAGGGTGAGAGGGGTGGAGTGTATTGTTGACTCTACAAGTGCGGTGGCGGCGTCTGACTCGTTAATACACTATACACCCGCTTCCTGCCTCTCACACCCCCGACTTCATTACTCGCAAACCTTGGGCAGGGTGAGCCAAACGTTGTGATTATATTATTATTATTATTATTATTATTATTATTATTATTATTATTATTATTATTATTATTATTATTATTATTATTATTATCATCATCATCATAGGTCTGTTATAGGTCTTATGGCTGTTGGCCAGCACAATAAAGGAAATTTAAATTGAAAATTGTATTATTATTATTATTATTGCTCTTTAGTTATTTTTATTATTTTTATTTATTATTATTATTTTCTATTTTTTGTAACTATTCATCAGTATATATACAGTAACCCCATGGCTTCTTTGGTGCTGAATGACAGCTCACAGCTGACAACTGACGGCTTTGAAACGTTACCAGACCAAATTATGTATCCCTACGCCGAACCATATGATCTGCAAAAACATGTGTTTAGCAGCTATCACTTCTAGCATTCAAAATTTAGGTATATACCTAAATGTTGACTGTCAGAAGTCAGCTGTGAGCTGTCAGTCAGCACCAAAGAAGCCATGGGGCTACTGTAATTATTTAGCTATTAGAGTTTATTAGATTTTGTTATTATATGTGATTGTATAGTACTTGTGTAATTTTCAGTGATGGCCTGTTTTAGGTCTCACGACTGTTGGCCAGCACTATAATAAAGGAAATTGAAATTATTAAAAAGCAGAATTTCTTTTAAATTTGCCCTTAAATATGTAGGTGTACATGTGCCTTTTCGGGTCTCTTGAAATCCAAAATTATGTTATCTCAGTAACTCCTATAAGCCTAGTATTTTATCATGAAAGAAAAGCCCAACTGAGAGAGTTATTTAAGGAAATCCCATACAATTAATAATTTTAAAATATAAAATGTATCTTTTTGAATATAGTTTTTTTATTGATTTTATATAAATCACCTCAATGGTTTTGAATTTAATCATTTCACTTCAATGTCTCAATTTACTAACTAAAATTTTTGTTTAGCTATAATTCTTACTTTCTTATGTAATTATTCTAGATGTTGTTTATGTAGTTTTCAATGCTGGACTGTTCTAGGTGGTCAGTACCAAAATAAAGGAAATTGAAAATAATGTTTTGTATTATTATTATTATTATTATTACTATTCTTATAACCCGATTCGGTGGCCGTGTGGTCTAAGGCATCACTCTAGCAATAGACTAGAATGCCAATGATGGGGAGATCAGGGTTCAATCCCAATCGGGCATACAGAAGAGATTTTTTCCCCTTTATGGTTTTATACTATTCCCTCATGAAAATGCGGGTACACTTCCTTTAAAGTCAAGCTTCCTCATCCTTAACACTTTAGAGTAACTAGTACATATGCGTATTCCCCGAATGGATATTAAGACGCGGTTCCCACCCTTTCTTCAAGATTACTACGTACCGTAAATGGCAGGTAGTAAGTAACAACTGAACCATTATTTTTTGTCCACTGCACCTTGCTACCCATCCTAGCTCTCTGTGTGCTCACACTTGTCGGATAGGGATTAAGGAATGTAGAATTATATATAAAGTGGAGCCACATTTGCATGAAGGCTGAGTGGAAAATTGTTTAGTAGAAAACGCCTTAGGGCCCCTAGTTGGGATTCGTACCCTTACCATCTGGTCACCGTCAAAACCGGCTATACGAGAGTGACATCTTTGTCCGCGTGGCCACCAGTGTGGGTTAATAGCCTAAAAATACCACAAGATAGAATTTAAGCTTCTTTTACAAAGTTTTAAGTGAGAGAGACGAAATATTTTCCTTAAATTATTTCATAAAATTGTTCTGTTTCTTCTTTTACACCTCGTACTAGTTCCCATTACAGCTGTACGAATAATCGTTGATTTCATTAATAGTACACGGATAAGTAAGAGAGAATTTAAGGATAATATACCCGCAATTGCGTGGAGGCGGAGTGGAAAACCATTTAATGTGGAGAAACGCAATACACCTGATTGGGATTCGATCCCTGACCTCCTCGTCAACGACAAGTTGGATTAAATGATTTTGGCCCTTTTATCATGTGCGTGTTCTACTTAAATGGAATGAATGTTAATAATAATAATAATATTTAGCACCACGTCTTACTACCCGTTCTGGTTATACGCTTTAAGTACTAATTACTCTAATGGATTAGGAATTGGGAAGGTTGAATTAGAGGAAGTGAACCCGCATTTGCGTGGAGGGAGAGTGGAAACCCATTTAGGAAAAACCACCCCCAGTTCACCCGACCGAGATTCGAACCTCGATCTCCCCGTCCTCAGTGGTCGAGCTCATCACGACAAGCGCGTTAGCCAACTACGCCACCGAGGCGGGTGAATGAATGTTCTCAAGATATCTTAAGTTATAAATTATTATTATATTATTATTATTATTATTATTAGCAGCAGCACCGCGTCTTACTACCAGTTCGGATTATACGCACTTACGCTAATGTGTAATGGTATGGTGATTGTGAAATGAAATGGAGGACCTACAGTTTAACGTTGGATCCGAACCACGGCGGAAGCCTGGCATTCCTCACATTCCCAAGTTAAGTTATAAAGCTTCCACGTCAGTTTAATTTCTCACAAGGACGTTAACCCCAGAAACACCCGCTTCAGTGGCCTAATGGTATAATTTGTCACTCTCGTGTTGGGTTGGCCTGTTCAAGACTGAGAGAATGAGGTTCAAATCATGGTTGGCTTCACAGGGGGTCGTTTTTCACCAACTGGTTTACCACTCTCCTTCCACGCCAATGCGGGTGGATTACCTCTATAATGCTTTTTCAGCTCTACTCGTTCAGATTAAGTATCGTGTATATGTGTTTAAATTGAACAGGTAATAGGACACGGAGAAGAAAAAAACAAGAAAAACATTATAAAATGAGTTGCAATAAAGCAATAGCAACTAATACAACTTTCTTCTCACTCTCACTTATCGGGTACAGAGTTTTGTGGTTGAATGTCACTAGCGCCAGGTCTGCTGTAGCCCTGATATGTTAATAATTCCCGTACTATAATCAGAGCCTTTACGAATGTACACCCCTTCCCTTGGGATTCAAAGATATAAAATTTCTATCGAAAATATTTTCTGAAAAAAATGTTCATCACTACCTAGAGTCAACCTCCCTGTAACAGTTGGCCGCAGGGGTTGGCAGTTAATCAATGGTAGTGATTGCCTCGATCCACCCTTCACCAGGGTCGTGAGATAGTGCAAGATGATTTAACCTTGGTAGATCTAGTTCGATTCTAGAGGGCACCTGTATGTAGCAACTTGATATATGTGGCGCTTGTCGTGTTGAGCTCGACTGCTGAGGACGGGGAGATCGAGGTTCGAATCTCGGTCGGGTGAACTGAGGGCGGTTTTTCCTAAATGGTTTCCCACTCTCCCTCCACGTAAATGCGGGTTCACTTCCTCTAATTCAACCTTCCCAATTCCTAATCCATTAGAGTAATTAGTACTTAAAGCGTATAACCCGAACGGGTAGTAAGACGCGGTGCTAAATATTATATTAATATGATATATGTGAGAGTTGTCGCAGCGCAAGGAGGCCGTCTAATGGAACGCTGAGACACGTTGCAAATGACCATAATTCTTTGAGTTGTTTTTTTCTAAAGATGGTATATTCCAAAAAGGAGATGAAAACTATAAACACGTTCTTATAATATTGAAAGTATTATATTTTAAGATTCATAATCTTTAAGAAAAAACATGAAAAGTGTAAGTAACTCATATCTAACGACGCTTTACGCAAAATGTCAGAGTTCTGTGCTCAACGTAAATGGCTGGAAAAATTTATTAACTTTTCTCAAACGAATAAAATAATTTTAACAATGTCACAACATTATATAATAGTAGTGGTAGTAATAGTGATTGAGGATAGTTTTAGTGGTTTTGAAGTTTAAAAAACACCATTCTCATAAGAAATACCGTAATGAGATATTTTTTACCTTCAAAAAGGAGGCGCCTTTGAGTTCATTGGTTGTGACATGATGTAGCCGTGTGTCCAAAAAGTACATTTTAAATAGATCGTTTCTAACTATTTGCTATTTTTTAATATATGGTTACTATCAACTTAATCTAAAGGGTATAAATGAGTAGGGTAGCTGAAAGGAAGTGCAACCCTATTAGCGCGAGGAGAATATTATAATACCACAGAGGTAATTCGTAATGTATCCGGTCGACATCCAAACCACAACTTTCCCGTCACCCTCCGATCCAGTATGTTTTAAGCATGGCGCCTTAGACCGTGTTAGCAACAGTACGTGTATTAGAGTTAGTGTAGTTTGGGGATAATCCAGTCTAGAAGGAAAACCGTGAGTAAGCGGGGAAAGACATTGGTTCAGTTTTAGCAGGTTCTGACAAAGATATTTACTATTTAGTTGGTAAATATTTAGATTCTAAGAGTCAGAGGTGATACAATAGGATTTTGGTAGGAAGAACAGTATATAACAATTACAAACTATTTTAACTACTTGAATATATTCAAAAGTGTCATGTTGCCTTCAGCTATCAATTTTGATACAGAGTAGCAATACATCTAAGAATAACAATAATATTATAGAAAAATGTGATTACTGTTAACCACCAAAAAATAAAATTAAATGGGCTTTTCTTGATTAAGTTGGTGTGTAAGTCACGCATTAAAATAATATATGAGGGTTTTTAGAATTCACGCTAAATACCCTGATGTTAATAAAAAAAATAGACAATTATTTAAATGTGCATGTGAAACCTTTCATAGAAAAACAGTAGTTTTTGGCCCCCCTGATAATGTTGTGCACCCCTGTCTTGTGAAAAGGCGACGCTAACAACAGATCCAGGGGCTCTACTTACGACGACTGCTATCATTTTCCTAACTAACCCCTCTCGCGCGCGAATGCCAGAATTCCAAACAGGGTGAGCGGGTGTGGAGGAAAGGCCTCAGACGGTAATGTTACTGTCAAGAATTTAGAAAAAAAAGGGGGGAAAGGATGCTGTAGATACCAGTTAGCGCTACTCCCCACCCCTCCAACCTCCACGCTCCGCAGAGATAATTAGAATAGCTAAGATAGTAACATTTACCTGGATCATTTAGAGTAACGAGGTGTGGGGGTAGGGGGATACATGTTTTGGTGCACGGTTTGAATCAGTATACCACAAAATTTGGATAAACAAACAAAAAAAGCTTTTTAGATAAATCTAAGCCCATTCGTTTTTGTTTTTGTCTTTTGCTTTCTGAATGAACTGTATAATCGGATCGACAGAGAAGAGCCTCTTAGAAGCTATCCCATATATAAAATCACATAATGTGTATCTGTTGATATGTTTATGGTGTACAAATGTGTTTTGAACTAAGTTCAACATTTAATTTTTGTGAAACCATATCAGGGCTGCACCTATTTTCATAATATAAAATTTCCTGTGTTTCCCCAAAAGGAGTTCCTATTTTTCTAGTCACTTTATACAGCAAAGAGGAATGACATTTATTTTTTGATAAAATTTATTAGTGTAAGGTCATGTCATTGGGGTAAAAAAAAAAGGATGATTTGATCTTTATAGGGAAATATGCAGTCGCTACTCGACCTAATGTTTCATGGATCAAACATGTGTTCAAATCAGTTTTACTTTTCTTTTCATGCAAATGGATATTTAAAGGTTTCAGTTTAATGCATAAAATTCCTAAATATTCAAAGATGCTTTTAGATTTTTATGGAACTGTATTTTTCCTGGGTTTTTTTTACATACAAAAAAAACTAATTTTCCCCTGGTTCTTTCCAGTACTCTACGGATTAAAAAAATTTTGATCTAAAATAAACGTTTTAGAAGACCTCATTTTGAATTTGTATTACATACAAAAAGATTCTTTCAAACTTTATTGAATTTTTATTCATGTATTAATAAAACATAAATAAACTTCTATGAACATGTTACTGCCGTTTATATAAACATGGAATTTTTAAAGAAGGTCTCCAATAATGTTTATTTTAGAACAAAACTTTGTAAATTAAGAGAGCAAAAATTGTTTCCTAACACAAAACATTTTTTTTTAAACCCCACTTGAAAAGTCTTAACACTTCAACTCCAAAACGAATATGCATAGAAAGGTGAAAATCGATACACGTAGGCCTACTTAGAAAAAGGTGAGGATGTGCATGAGGCCTCTTTTAAAAAAGTGTATACATTTTATAAGAATATTGCATTAGACCACGAGATCAACGGTTTGCGCTGACAAGAAAGAATCAAATATGACTGTGTTCTCAAGCAGTGTGTACTAAGCTATGCACTATTTAATATAGCAATCATTTGTTCTATATCTAACTCAACCACCAAGGAGAAATTTAAACCTCAAATACAAGTGAGATTTCAGCCTAAAGTCCAAAGAAAAATTTACACTGTTAATCCAAAAAGAAATGTCAACTTATAATTCAAAGGAAAATTTCAATCTTGAAACAAAAAGACAATTTTCAATCTCAAAACCAAATTAGGAATTTCAATTTCAAAACCAAAAGAGAAATTTCGCTAGATTCCAGCTGGAAGAAGCAAATAATAAAATAGGTCCACTATATTATAACGCTTTCAATAGTGATAGCATGTGTCTAAATTTAAATATGCAGAACACATTAAGTGATGTGCGAACATTTGAAAAGATAGATTTTTAAAATTTGAACTATATAATTAGAACTTTCTTATGGAAAACTGATTATTATCTAAGTTTGTCCTATATGCGAGCTAGTAAATATAATTTCCTACCAAAGTCACTGAGGTAAGCTCTAGAAACTGTAATTCATGCACTTGGTTGTGCAGTCTTAGGAGATACATGATATATTATGAAAGAATGTGTCTCATACCTAGTGAAATAAAATAATATCTTAATTGGTAGAGTTATAGCGCGTTACCCGTACCGGTGGGCACACGGTCTAAATATCAAGCTCATTTAGTCTGGTTTGTCAATGAATGGTAGGTCGGGGTTCTAAGCCCAGCTGGGTGTACAGAGGGTGGTTTCCCCTAAGCAGTTGCCATTTTTACCTGCAATTAAAAGTATTAATTATGTCTTCCTCATCCCTTCCTCATTACATCAATTGATAGAATATACCCGCTCTTACGAATGCATGGTCTAAGGTGATACTCTCGGAATAGACTAGACTGCTGAAGACAGGGAGATTGGGGTTCGATCCCGGTTGGGTGTACTGAGGGCGTTTTTTCCTAAAATGGCTATCCACTCTCCCTCCACGCAAATTCGGGTATACTTCCTCTAAACTCAACCTTCCTAATCTTTAACATAATAGTACATAGGCGAATAGCCCAAACGGGTAATAAAACGCGAGCCCGACACCTTAACTCAGTTGGTAGCGTGTCTGTTTACTGAAATAAGGGTCCCGGGTTCGATTCCTGTCACGGAAAATAAAAGTATGGTTGGCGAACTGTGGGTTTTCCCTTTCACTGTGATAAATTAACAGCTGGGGGCTGGGTGTTGTGTTTTCTATAGATTTAAGTTAGTTTATAAGTCGTGTACTCATATAATCAGAGGGTTCAGAAAGTGCATGTTAAATACCTCAAATAAATTAAAAATTAAGACGGGGTACTAAAACCATATGGGTGATATGTATATATCTCGAACGGGTACCAAGAAGAGGTGAATAAATAAATAGTGCGATATTTTAAAGAGAGATTAAAGCTCAAATCTCTCTACAGGTATATTTTTTAAACTGCATCAAGATGCAGCTATCACTAATAGGTGGTAATTAAGGCGCGAATAATTAAAATAGAGGGATAAAATTAAAAATATCACTGTTAGTCCTTTATATATATATATATATATATGAACGTTCATTTTGTCCTAGCATATTGCTGTGTAAAGAGAGCCACCACAAAAAAAACCAGTTTAATTAGAGCATTAAGCTTTATTTAATTTAGAAAGTCAGTGTTTGATTAAAAGTTGTTTACATTGAAAACCAATCCCATGATACCTAAAACACATTTAACTTACACATTCTAATCAAACAGTTATATCAGCCCAAATGAAACACATATTTTCATAACTTACTGGCATAATATTTTAGTATCCGTCCAATAAGACTAAACATCATAGCGATGGCTGTGTGGACTAAGGTGTCAAGACTAACAGTGTCCTTTGTAGCCAATGAATGGGAAAGTCGGGGTTTAAATATCGATCGGGTGCCATGGTGGAGTTGTTTTCCACATTTTATTTTTATTGTGAGTTTAAATTCTCCCTTTGTGGAAATGTTGGAGCACTTTCTGTAAGTTTACTAATTTTTAGCCCGTTTATTTAGTCACTAAAAATGTTTTGTTTAGCATATTAATATTATAAATATATTCAAAATACCCTATTCTCTTGACTAAGTTGTTAAAGTGGCCCTATCACAAGTCTAGAGAGCTCTCGTTCAATCCCGGATTGGTGCACAACAAGATATAAACATTTTATATGGATTTATCCTGTTCCTGCTATCCCATTATGAACATAAAGTAGCTAGGGCTAAATGTGTACTATTAGATATACTGTCCTCGCAAAAGTTTATTTTTTATTGTCTTTATTTTGATAATTTTTGGCGAATTTAAGGCAATTTGCTGTTGCCTTACACTTAACCATCCTGCTATCCAAATAGTAGTGCTAATGTTGGATGGATAGATTGATTTATAAGTAATAGCCACGGTTAAGTTAGTTTGTAAGTCCTGCCACCCAGCTATTAAATATCTATATGCAAGGGCCAGAAGTGTAATTTTAGAAGTACTGCCCTCGGATAAGTTAGTTTGTAAGTCTTGCTATCCAACTAGTGTTAGATAATAGGGCTGGGCCACAGACAGGTAAGAAACAGACTTTCAACCTTTCGGGGGTTTCGCTTCGCTCCTTTTGCTATCTTGAATCCTTCAACACTGGGCTTCACTAGTGTCGCTGCTGGAGGATCATAGGTCTAACGACAGCGATCCTAGTGTTGAAGGACTCAAGCTGCCAAAAGGAGCGCAACCATTTTAACATGGAGGTTGAGTGTCTGGGTACATTATTTGTCTGTGGGCTGGGTGCATAGTATTATACCTACCCTCCTTGGCTATGTTAGTTTGTAAGTCGTGTGCTGCTGTGCCTGTATATTAAGTAAATGAGTGTCAAAAAGTTCTTCTTCCCGTAAAACAAATAAAATATAGGGCTAATTCATCTAAAAGTATTATCATATTTCTTCGATTCTAAGACTGCATCGATTTTAATTTTTCATTACCACCAACAGAAAAAAAGATTTTGATTCTAAGAAAATAAATTATATTAAACGCTAATATATCTTTTATCTAAGAAATATTTTTACCGCTAAATTCAATTAACTAACTAAAATAGTGTGCTAATTTATTTATCAATTCCTTCTGACTCAATTAGTCTGATTATTCTGAGCCTTCTTTAGTTTACTATTCCCGTTTTATGATCATCGAGGGCGTTGGTCAAAAAAGAACTTTGGTTCTAAGACGCCATCAATTCTAAGGTGCATCTTGTTTTTAGAGATGTTTAAATGGGGAAAAAATTGCATTAATTAATCGAAGAAATACGTTAAGTTACTCCTCTAATCGAAACCAGGTGTTCTAGAACGGCAATTGATAAAATACAACTTGACTAAGTAAAAAGGATCTCTGTTCCCCAGACTAAATAATCCCCTACCCCCTGAAATAACTACTATTCGAACATTTTGGAAAGATTAGAAGAGTAGAGAAAGAAATTGAAA